>JAGDQP010001184.1:50000-60442 GCA_022664845.1 Lepisma saccharinum | reverse complement strand
TTCTTCTTCTTCTTCTTCTTCTTCTTCTTCTTTTGTCCCGCAAAGTATATCGGGGAACGTGAGACACTTTTGTAGCTGTAGGAAACACTCATACTATTTCCTACCACTTCAAGAGCTGAGTTTTCTTTGCTGCTAGAGCCTTTCGAAGTTTTTCAGGCAGGAGTAGTTATGAACAATGTTTGGTATTAAAAATAAAGAGAGACATAATATACACGAATAGTGTCACTTAATTTTTTTTTTTAGTATAGAAATATACTATTAATGAGGGTGTTGGAAGTACCCCACTAAGTAATATCGAGATTGCTCCAAAACGCCTAATATTAGAAATATATTAATTCTTGGAGTTTGTACCATTGACTAAGGGAAATGAAACTTCCTGTGCACACACAAGGCCCTTTGGTAGTATGTAATGACTTCGAACTGCATGTAGGGTTGCCAACCAGCCGGTATTATACCGGTCTAGCCGGAAATTTTAGTATTTTTTTTTTCTATTGGGCCGGTGACCAGTAACAAGGTTTCCCCGGCACTATTGTGACCGGTAATTTTCTGAACATTAGTTGACCGTCTTACTCGCGGCTTTCATAGAGATTTTGCGGCTACTTATATTTATCATCATCATCATATTCAGCCGTTTTCTATCCACTGCTGGATGAAGGCCTCCCCCTTTTCTTTCCACATATCTCGGTCTGCTGATATCGTCATCCATGTAGCTCCTGAAAAACGCTTGATTTCATCTACCCATCTTACATTTCGACGTCGTCTCGGTCGTTTCTTTTCTCTAGGAATCCACTGTAGTACATTTGTCGTCCACCTTCCATCTATTCGTCTAGCTATGTGACCGGCCCATCTCCACTTCATCTTCTTCGCAGTCTTGATTACATCCTCTACCTTTGATGTGCGCGAATCCATTCACTTCTCTTCCTGTCCCTCCTGGTTATTCCTAGAATGCACCTCTCCATTGCTCTTTGTGTGACTCTCAATCTTTGAGTCGTTTGCGCATTCAATGTCCAAGATTCGCAGCCGTACATCATTACAGGTAAGACACATTGATTATAAACTTTACGCTTCAGACACATTGGAAGTTTGCTTTTGAAAATAAAGTGTAGTCTTCCAAAAGAACTCCACGCCATTTTACATCTTCTATTTATTTCATCAGTCAACTTGGCATTCGATGTTTTAAGCTGGCCTAGGTAAACATATTCATCAATTATGCCTATTGTCTCTCCGTTAATCTTCACTTCCTTCTTTGCAGCATGTTGGTTGTACATTACTTTTGTTTTACTTAAGTTCATTTTAAGGCCAATTTTCGAACTCTCGTTACTCAGTTCTTCCATTCTGGTTTGTAGTTCTTCTGCACTTGAAGCAAACAGGACCATATCATCAGCGAACCGTAGGTGATGAAGATATTTGCCATTAATTTTAATTCCAACTTCATCCCAGCTTAAATTCTGGAACACTCTCTCCTTGCCTTACCCCTTTTCCAACTTTAAATTTTTCACTGTCTTGATGCAGTCTAATGACAGAAGTGGCAGTCGAGTAAATGTTTCGCAGTAACTTGATGTATGCACTTTCGATGCCTTGATGTTCAAGTGATTTAAGTACTGCTGACAAGGAGACCGAATCGAAAGCTTTTTCAAAATCTATGAATCCCAAACATAGTGGAAGTTCATATTCATTAGTCCTTTCCATAACTTCATTCAATGTTTGTATGTGGTCCATTGTGCTAAATCCACGACGAAATCCGGATTGTTCCCTTCCCTGGTTAAAATCGAAGTCTCGTTCAATACGATTCAAAATAACTTTGGTGAACATTTTGTATAGGACTGACAGTAAACTAATTGGTCTGTAGTTTTCGACGCGTTCTTTGTCCCCTTTCTTGTACAACAAAATTATAACAGCATTGTTCCAACTTCTGGGTATTTCTCTCTTCCTCAGGCACATCGAGAATAATTTCGCAAGTTCCTCTTTCATTTTTTCACCTCCCCATTTAAACATCTCTGCTGTGAGTCCATCTTCTCCTGGTGATCTTCCGTTCTTCATCCTTCGAAGTACTTTATCCACTTCTTCTTTCATTACGTCCGGGACTTCTACATCATTTTCTTCTAAGTCTTCATTTCCTAGCTCCTCCTCGGAGTAGTACAAGTCTGTGTAGAAATTTTCAAATATGTTTATAATTTCTTCCTTATTTCGTGTTACGGTCCCGTCTGGTCTCTTAACTGCAATTATTTGCTTTTTCCCTATCATGAGTTACTGTTTGGCTTTCTTCAAACTCTTGTTTTCCTCGATTGTATTTCTAATAAGATTTTCGTTATATCTTCGTACATCCTCTCTTATTTTCTTTCTTACGGTTTTATTTAGTTCTATGTACTCAATCCTCATTATGAAATTTTTCTCTTGTTTCATTTCCCTTCTTTTCTTCATCAAGAGCTTAGTTTTCTGGTGCCTGCTATCTCCTTGGCTGTTTCTCTTATTATATATATATAACCCTACAGATAGTGCTTTTATATAACTGTCAGAACTGAAATACTAAATAAACTATGCTGGAGAAGGGTATCGCATTAAACATTTCTTAATTTCTTTCGTAAAAAACTTATTAATTTTCTTTTTTTTTTATTATTCAGGGGTAGGGATGCCGAGCCCGCATTTCACCGATAGGGCTAGAAATTGTACTAATTTTGTTGATAAAATCTGTGGTCGATACAGAAGTCTCACTGACCTTACATATGACCGCTATTTTATTTATGAATTAAGATAATCTCTGCCAGAGACGATAGTCAGATCTGGAATCCGAATTTCCAGTTCAGATTTTCCACTCACCCTTTTCCCGGTCTGTTGAATGTTTTATTTGTATTTGTCCTGTTTGAGAAAAAGAAGCGGATTAATTTCTTTCCTATCCCTCTGCACAATTGATGTTAAGTATTCCCCCCATTTTTTGTTAATTTTTCTGGTAATAATTTTTTTTTAGGTAGGCCTACATTATATGGCTCTAATTATTTTCTTTTAGTTGCTGGTATTGTGGTTTAATTGATATTATATTTCCATGTTGCAACGACCGTCTTTGCTATCTTTCCACAAAACTTTATCTTGCAGAACACACAACCCGTGGCTAAAATCAAATCTACCGGAACAACTATGACGTAAGTAACTCAGTTGGTAGAGCGCTCACCTCTGGTGCGAGGGGTCGTCGGATCGATCCCTGCTCATGTCATGTGGGCTTTATGACAACCACCGTGTGCATGGGTTTGCTCGGGGAGCTTCCGTTTCTTCCCACTTTCTTTATTCCACCAATTCATCCCATCATCATCCATACGTCCTGAGTCATAGTTGCCTAAAGGCCTTAAAATAAATTCAAATTTCAACTATGACGTAACTCTTTTCTGAATATGGACTCACTCCTAAAACTTTTATGACGAAAGTGCCATAATACTTTAAAAAATAATGCTCATATTGTAAGCTTATGTGAAACCTCAGATTTTTCTCCTATGTATTGTTTAGTACACACATCTTAACAGGGCCGGATTAAGGGAGCTTGAGCCCAGGGTTCCCACTGCTTCAGAGGCACCGCCAGAAGTAATTCAGTAACCTATGTAAATAGTATAATCACAGGGCAGACCCGTCCTAATGCATTGGCATAGAGGGCAGTTGTCAGGGAACCTTAACCCCACACGGGCCCCATGATAACAAAAAAATTTCTTACAAATATTGTCTTTTCTAAATCCTTAATTTGGTCATATTTTATTCAATTTGAAAAAGTACTGTTTTTCAGTCCCTTATTAGCAGTGGCAATTGTTAAAGTGTCAGCTGGAAATATGTGATTAGGATTTCAGAATCAGGTTCCTACAAATAGACCGCCAAAAGACCTCTTAACGCTTGACATTGCTTTATTTATTCGATATGTGAACACATCTACTGCTAACTGGTTGATAGTACCATAGACCTCCTAATAGATAGACTTAGCACGCTTCCCCATTTCTGGCTGCGCTAAAACTAATGGATTTTTGTACAGGAGCACGTGATGTTGAATCCATCCGCTAGGTTGCACTGGCAACGACCTCATATTCTATTATGTGGTCGATGCCCGAGCAATCTAGCAGATGGATTCAAAATTACGTACTCCTGTACAAAAAACCATTAAATTTTGCGCAGCCAGAAATGGGGAAACGTGCTAAGTATATCAATTATGAGGTCTATGATAGTACACTATTTACGCCGTATTTTCTAGTGCAGGGATTATCAAACTTTTAAACTGAATTTCATAATTTCGTCGTTCCACCACGTAATATTACTGAATTTTCAGTGCTAATATTCAAAACTGTATGATTACATTGTCATTAATGGTTATACCAACGAGGTAGAAGGAAAAATGTGAACAAAAGTAGTTAATTTATTTCTGTTAAATAAAAAAAAAACACTGGCCTCACAGGCCCTGAGCCTGCCCCAACGCCATCTGTCCCTGTTTGGTGGAACTACGTCCATCTGAGTAAAGGCTGTGTGGTCAGCACTGTGCGTATCCAACCACGAACTGGCGTATCAGGGCTTACCAGACCGAGTGTGGACGTCACATCTTTATTCACATGACTCCTCAATTTGCCTCACGATGCTGGGTGGACGCCGGGAATTGAACACGGGACCACGCGGACATGAGTCCAACGCTCTAACCACTAGATTGTGGAGTCCCTTTATTTTTGTTAAATAGATAAAATCTACATTCTCTGATGAACGATTTTCTTATTTCAAGACTAAATGATAGGCATATTATTTCTTTGAAATTTTGCTCTCTATGTTTGGAATACATCTGCGCAAGATTCTTAATAAATGAATTTAAAAATATGGACACCGCTACACTCACCAATGCATTACATAAATCACATAATACAAAATAGCAGGTATACATCGTGTATAATGAAAAATACACGACTTTGTTCTGTGGATGGAATCGTTTGAAAATTCCTCAGAAAGTAATTGTGCTTGAATACGAAAAATACGGAAGAAAATAGGGGTTTCCGAATAATGTATATGGACACTATTTTCAATATCAAAAAGCGGACTTGTCCGCATAAATGCTGACATATGGTAACCTTATTAATTGTCGATTAATTAGCACTCTTCCTTTCTGTGTGTGTTGTTCCAGCCTTAATATTCTACGAAATCGGAAAGAGTTTACAGCTAGGCGTAAATTACTTCTTGTGCAATCCTTAATTTTGTCTCTGTCTGATTATTGTTTTTCCACGTACAGTAATAAAGTACAAAAGAAATTTAAAATAGTATTCAATTAATACAAAATTCTACGTACTATTAGATGTGCATGTTTTTATTTAAGGAAGATAATATTCTTCCTTACCATACAATCATGAACTCTCACAATGTCTCGCAGAAAGTTCTTACAGTATTTCCTTCTAATATACAAAATATTAATAACAAATAAAACTGATTCATTATATGATCAGTAAGTTGGTTAAACGTACAAAGAAACACAACCATTCTACACGAAATCATTAAACACTTGGCATTCCTCATTATAAACCAAATTCACCCCGTTCTCACCAGAGAATTGTCCAAAAGGGACACTTGAGCGACAACCCTCACCTCATATATCCCCTTTGGATGAATGGTAACGCTCGTTGGCCTTGTAATCAAGTGCCCCCGGGTTCCATACCTAGTGGAGATACTTGTATTTCGGAGCCCACATTATACTGTAGGTCCTGTTCTTAGGGCGTGATCCTCATCCGACGGAAGGCAATGACAAACCAACATCGGTTCACCTTGCCTAGAGACCTTCGGGTCATAGATCTTGCAGAACATCCATCATTATCACGTAATTTTGTTAGCAACTGTTGGGAAGAACAACAGATATAAGAGTCGAAAGAAGTTTGGTGCTACCATATATATAAAAAAAAAAATTGAATCATAATTAATATATAACAACACTGATTTATGGAACATAATTTATATGAAGGCATCAGTCAAAGTGTGATGGAAACAGAAGCATTTTTCGTAAAGTCCTGACTTCAAGGACATACAATTAGTAAGTACTTTGATTCCTTTGACAGTCTGCTGACGTTTCAGAACAAAAACAAAATTTCATAAGAGTCTGGATTTTTTTTTTCTTTTTTACATTCTTTTCTTTAGTTCGCAGTGGTTCGTCGTGTCTTCAAATCTTGCAACGTTAATTTAACTCATTTCCCGACGTTATGCAATGATGAAAGTTTACGCAGTGACCTAACTTGGGTGACAATACAATATTCCATTGTTACTTTCATGTATTTCTATACATGTATATATTTTAAAAACATATTTTTATATATATTTTTTTTAATGTAGACATTTTTATCCTAAACTAAATACTAACTTGTAACGATGTTGCGTTTGACTGGTTGCAGAACACTTTAGGATTTGGGTCACAAAACATTAGCTTGAGAAAAAGAATCCGAAAAACAAAATAACTGAAAATAATAAACTTTTTAAAGGTATACGCGCAGAACTACTTATTAGCGACGAGCCGTTGAGAGTAATAGGTAATGTTATCTGTTGCCATGACCAAAAACAGATTAGGCGATGCTTTAGAAGTGGATAACGTCAGTGTTCGATTTGCTGGAAATTTTCCCTGGTGCCAGAAGGATTTTATCCCCGGTTGTTGATTCCGAATAGCATCCTAGCCAGGAAGAAAAAAAAATCTTTGTATTTCTACCCAAATAGATAGTAGATGAAAACTTACAAGCAGACATTAGATTTAGGACTCCCCCCCTCTTTTATTAATTTATAACGACACTGGATAATGTAGTCAAATGTTGGCGTTGTTGAAATAGAAGTATTTGTAGTTTTGGCTTTAAAGAAACTATTTCGCGTCAAAAGTTAACATTAGAAGACTTTAGGTACATTTATTTAAATATATTTTCTAGTTGTTTCGCTGTGAATCCGTGCGTTGTCTTGTCCTTTCTAGGTCATTAAAATCTCGGTCATGCATATTAAGAAGCAGATTGATCCAAATTCCAACGGACACACCCACATTCAAAGCGTCTCCATCGTGGTTAGGAGAATTCATAATGCGAGACAAGATTGTGTCATCAAAATATGCTCATACTGTTCCTAAATCTGCTAAAGATAAACAAGGATTACGAAAAATTGCAGATAAGTTGGTCTCTGAAATATATCTAAAACAAAGACAATTATTGAAACAACCATATCTTAATCCAGGTGAAGTTTTCAAGACAGACCAGAACAGTCTTGATAAACAAAGCCACTCTGTCAGGGTTTTAACCATCAAAGGCATAAAACAAGTGTATTTTATAACTGGATCAGCAACAGCCTTTACTCACTCTTAGATGATAATAATCCATTCTATCGATAGGTGGGAAGTTGTTATTACGTATGAGTTTTCTGTCCGCCGAATCCACTGGAAAATTCCATACAAACTAGCCCAATGATCCATCCATCTAAGGGCAGAGTAATTGAGAGAAAATCTGTCAAACATGTCCAAGAACGACTTCATATTTATTTTGTCCGGGAAATATTCTGGCCAAATATATCCAATGAATAGACTGCTTGTAGTTAATTCTTGGTTTCACAGCTTGCGTACCGTATGAAGTTTAATTTCACAAACCATTGATAGCTCCAGAATGCACAGAACTTTATTCATCTCCTTGATGTTGCGTTCTTACGGGCGTACAAGAATTGATCATTTTCACCTGTGGTATCGTGACGATTTCATCGCTGTTCAATCTATTACTCGTGTTCTCTTGTGTAGTTTAGTGCTCCACGCTTCATTAACTTTATTAAATATGCCTTTTACGTTATCTTAAACAGCACCCTCACCCCTACTCCAAGAAATCTTGACACACATGCAATTTTGATTTCTTAAATTTTTATTTATGGCCTTTAGGCATCTAAGGCTCAGGCCGGAATAGGGAAGGGGAAAGGATTTTGAAAGGTATCGGACAGGGCCTATGTTGAAGATGCCATCCCGGTATTTGCCTGATGTGACTGAGGGAAACCCCTTGAAACACCTCCGTCAGGCTGCTGGGATCGAACCCACTACCTCTTGATTGCTACGCCAACGCTCTATAACTGAACAACGGATTTTTTTTCTGTTTTTAAAACGTTAGCACAGTCAAGAGAATCGTGGCTCCTCTAGGTCAGGACTTTACGAATGATACCTTCATATTAATTGTGTTCCATAAATCGGTGTTATTATATGTTGATTAGGATCCAATTTCTGTCATTAAACCAGAAATGCTTTCTTTTTTACTAGTGATTTTTATGGTAAATGTGTTTATTTCTTTCATATTTTTTAAATACTGTTTTACTAGAATCAATAATCCGATTAAGTATTATTAGAAATTTGATATCAATCCGATTTGTTCATTAAAATGTATAACTTGTGTTCTGTCAGTGGGTGAATTGTTACTAACGTCCTGAAGGAACTGGTGAGCTTCTAAAGACGGGACCTACAGTTCTTGGTAAAGTGGACACTGAACCACTGCGTTCAATGGACCCCGTTGGAATTTGAACCAGTGACCACGCACACAGAAAGCGAGCGGTCTAACCTCTGGGCCACCCCGAGGTCTTGTGTTCTGTGGATCCAAGAATTCAGCAATAAATTTTCGCTTATATCTCACCAGTATGTTACACTACTTGAGGTACGAAATAGAGTATGTTTCGCTGCACGCATTCATTCGAAATATGCAAAAACCTCACGGAGTACACACACAGTGTTCGATTTTCTGACGGGGAGGGGAGATGTCGGAGATTTTTCGTGATGCCTGAGAATTTCATCCCCGGTTGTTGATTTCGAATATCATCCCAACCAGGGTTAACATCTTTGTATTTCTACCCAGTGTTCGATTTGTTATAAATTTCAAAGGAGGGGGGGCGGATCCTAAAACTAGTGGTTGCTGGTTAGTTTCAACATACCACCTGTTTTGGTAAAATTACTAAGATTGTATCCCTGGTTTGGCTGATATTTGGAATCAACAACCGGGAATGAAATCCTCACGAGCCAGAGAAAATCCCAGGCATCCCCCCACGACAAATCGAACACTTCTACCCAAACATATAATATGTTGAAACTTACCAGCAGCCACTAGTTTTAGGAGACCCTTCGTAATTTATAACAAATCGAACACTATATACACTGAATTTGCAAAAGTGCATGATTTGTGACACAACATTCACTGGTTATTGAAATCTTGTACTGAAAATTTTAACTTTTTTTTTAATGAATGAATTTGAAGATATTTGTGTAACTGTTACATTTTCCGGGTATACGAAACGCGAAACCCTAAACTTGTTTTAGCTCTCATGCCTGTGATTCTTACCATCACCTGCTAAAAAATTTACGTGATGATAATGATGATTAATGGATGTTCTGTCCGAAGACAAAATCTATTGCTTGAAGGTCCCTAATAATGCTTCCAATGTCATCATCAATGTCCAGAGTGAGAAGATAACTACTTTTGTCTTCATCCATACGATTGGTTGTGACGTAAAAATGAATTTCATCAGCATTGTCAATATCGCAAGAAACCAATTACGTTGTGATTATGATCAAAAATCATAGCATCGCAGAGATACTAATTATTAACAAGGGAATTAACTCACACCACTAATTTCTGAAATAGAGAGCGCAAGCAATTAAAGACGGATAGCCTAGAGAAAATCACACACATTGCAACTGGGACGATTTAGCATCCTATTGCTAAATGTTACCGAAATACCTGAGTACCTAACCTACTTACTCCCAGTTATATTTTTCATATTTTTTAGAAATATTGGACAAATGACAAATTACAATGAAATTTTGGAAAGCTTCCCTAATATAATAGTTATGAATGTGTATCAAATGAAGTACTATCGATTTTAAAATTGTTTATTTTTTTAGCTTAAGACATGTGCATGTCTGTAATGGCGGATGTCATACGTCAGACTTTCAAAAAAGATAAAAATAGATTTTATGGGCGGGTCAGACGTTGAAACTTCTCATCTATTAACAAGCTCCTCAAATTGCAGATTAGTTCATTTGAAAGAGATGTAATTAGTATTGGAGCCGCTTTCAAAAAAAATGTCATTGTTAGTCGTCATTGTCTAGTGTTATATTCGACTATCTGATAACTGGTTTATCCGCCTGTTGCTGCAGGGTGAGTAAAATACAATGCAACACTCATAGTCATACTACAACTACTACTACTACAACCACTGCAAATAATACTACTTTAACTACTGCTACAACTACTACTCAGTGCCGGATCTAGAAATTCTGCTATGGAGGGCAAAGGTAAATTTTGCCGCCATTTCCATCGTTTTTTAGCGACGACAGACACGACGATTACAACATTGTTTCGCATCACGTAGTGTGCTTTTGTTTTCTTCCCTGAAGCCTTTCGTGGTATCGCTATTAGTAGCGTCGGATCACAATAGTAAATACGGTCGTAATTGTAATATGCCAA
>JAGDQP010001184.1:0-45000 GCA_022664845.1 Lepisma saccharinum | reverse complement strand
TTCCTTCAATTTCTGTGATTCGTGACTTCAGGTCTTTATTAATTATAAAGCCAACGCCTGTCGCTTTTCCAGTTTCTGTTCCTTTGAAGTAGAACGTGTGCCCTGACGGTAGTTCCAACTGTTCTTCATTCTTCCTCCACACTTCTGATAGTCCTATGATGTCCCACTTAATCCTCTTAAGTTCATTCTGCATTTCTTCTAATTTGTCCTCTCCTGCAAGTGACTTACAGTTGAGGGTCGCCACGTATAGGTCCGTTTGAGTTGCCGTGTCGGTGTCCTGTCAGTCTACAGTCCAAACCCGGGAATTTGGCCCCTCTGACTTCCTGCAGGACTGACCGCTGCCTTTGCCAGATGCATTCCGTCCTCCGGGCAATGAGGGCTTCCGAGGCTGTTTCCTCACTTGTACCATCATATGTAAAGAAAGGAGGGGTGCTGACATTTGACTCACCACGCTGTCTGCTAATGGGGGTTGGTGAGCAGCCCATCCATGTTCGTTCGCCAAGCAGTTGCTTGGGTACTAACAGGCCCCACGACGTGAACGTATGGATTGGACATTAGGCGTCTACCCCGGTCGGTTCCCTTAAGTCTCAGCAAGAGGAATTAAGGGGTCTCCTCCCAGTTAATGGCAGAAGCCTTTTGGGGGACAGTCCCGGTTTCCCGGCCAAATTATATATATATATATATATATTAACTTTTTCTGTGGAAAACATTCCTATATTATCATATCTATTATACTAAGTGTGTTAAGAACGATTAGTGGAGGTTAGGAAGGTCAGGTTTGATTCTTTTCTTTCTATTATCCTCGATAGGACTCTGTTCTTTTAAACGTCGTTGTGTTACGACCGTCTTTACTATTATGATCGGCGTGTGCCATTTCTGACTCCAGACAGTAGACCTGCCTATCTGATCTTAATTTTAGAGATGAAAGTAGGTTGCATGGAATAACATAAAAACTGTCTTAGCGTGGCGGTACCGAAATTTTGAACACGTTTAGCTCTATTTCAATTTATTATGCGAGGAGCTTTTATTATTTTTATTTTTAGCTGTTTGCCGCCCTCTAAACGTGCCGCCCGGGGCGTTTGACCCTTTTCCCCTAGATCCGGCACTGCTGCTACTGCTACAACTACTAATACAACTAGGGTCTACTATTACAAGGTAAACAAAAAAGTTTTTACCGTTCTAGAGTAGTAATAAACAAAGAGCAATACAGTGGATGGCGTAACGGCCTTGAAACTCCGTTCCATGTTTATTTTCGGTCAGCTTTGTTTTTATTTACATCGATCTTCAAAGGAAAGATTTTTACTGTGTTGATCTCCAGATAGTTAATGCTCTTTTGACCATCAACTATTCTTTTTTGAGCAAAGGTGTATTATCGCTTTCTTTTGTTTCTTTATTGTGGCGCAAGGTTTTCTTTCGTTCCGAACTACTTTTGTAGCATCTTCCGTTTATTACAGATCATCTTATTGCGTAAACAATGTTATCTTTTGTCATTGGATGAGAAGTAATGATACATCTTAACTATGTGATCCATTGCCATTGGCAGAATCTTCCCGCCAGAATATCGCCCTACTCTTTAATATATATTAAATTTGTATAAACCTATTTAATATTTTGATTTTTGAACTTTTGGTAACTTTCCGTTTGTGAACTGAAATGTGAGAATTGTGGTCTTTCTGGTCTGGAGTCATAACCTACCAGCAGTGTTTGGTTTGACTGTGCTTTTCGTTTGTCACCAGTGGTGAAAGGGAGGTGTGTCCTTCAAGAGTTATATCAACATATAGTCGTTTTTAAGGGCTGGCAACTGATATTCGTAATTAACAAATAATAAAATATTAGTAATCCTAATGTCCCCTCAGTTGTCTGGCAGGTAATGTGAAAATATACGTTGATGAAATCCTATAAAGTCATCTTGGCCGGTACCAGGTTGGCTGAGAAATTTCAATCCAAAACTTTGGAACAAGTTTCGTCTCCTCCTGCATGCTTTTCGTTATGTGAGTGAAAGAAGACATTTTGAGTTTTTCTGGAAATTAAATTCTTGCGGTTTGGGACTTTCAAAAACGAAATTTCATTAGATATTTTTCTTCCGGTTGTTACGTATTGTATTGTCCAAGATGTATAAATATTTTGGTATAATTTTCTTTGTACAAAGTGTAATTTACAGTATGCAAGGCTAATCTGGTTACGGCGAACATGGGCTGACTTTATGTTTAGAATGCTGTGCTATGCAATAGCCATGATCTGATAACAAATTTCTCCCTCACATTTTATCGTTATAAAATTTTCTCACATTTGCGTTCAGTAGTGTTTTTATTGAAGTTTAAATATATTTTAGCTACTTACACAACAATATATTCATTTTTAAGAAAACCTCACTATAGCTTCAAGTACGATAAAAGTATAGTACCTGGGCTCAGTGGTAGGTTGCGTTCGTTTCTTTTTTAAACGTTGAGTATATGAAATTTTATCCGAAATATTAATATAACCGACATGATCGTTAGAATCACTTTTGAACTAAATGTGTTAAAAGGATTTAGGCTACAATAACAGAAATTATTCTACCATAGAAATGTTGTCTCTGTTGTGATAGATTTTGTATTCATGGAGCTTCACTCTATCTGCTTTGGCACTTGAAATACTTCTTGTTTCGAAGTATTCTATGAAAGTGTGTTTAATGGAAGTGACCCAGCGTCGATTGTAATTTTACGTTCAGTGTTTTGAAAATGTTGAAATTCGAACTAATTGTTTGTTACAATCTGAAAATATACGATTTATGTTATCAGAATACACAGTGAATCGCAAATAATTGAAAATAAGAATTTGGACTCAAATTGTTGCGTGCAAACCTGTTTTGTTAAACTAGACATACGAAGTTGATTCCGGATGTGCAGACATTACTTTGGACTGAAACTATTTGAAATCAGAATTATTATTTTGAGAATCGAAGTGACGATCTGTCGGGTTCGTATTTTTTACTCATGTACTGTTCAGTCTTTGCCAGAAATGATTTCTTTTCACAGAATAAATTTTCTAACCTGGCATAAAATGTTACTCTGAGTTTCCGTAACTTAAAGTTAAATATGTTTCTTTATTGAAATAAACAATGAATGAAAATGGTTTACCAAATTTTCATATTTTTTTAAGTTTGAACATGTAGTTAAGTAGTTGAAGTAGTTGTTTTAAGTAGTAAAGTATTGGATTTTTTTTTAAGGTATACATTTTCACGAAAATTTCATAATATTTGACTGCAGTTTCTATGTGCTATGCAAGTGTTGTTGCGAACCGTAATTTTGTTTTCGTAAAGTGAATGCACGTAATCCGATCATTCTAAATTGATCAGTGTTTGGCTTTAGTTTAATATACATTTTGAACGGTTTTGATTCGTGTTATTCATATTTCACACATTAGCTACAGTGACCTTGAACACCGAGTGACAATATTGTTTTCTTCTGGTAGATAGGTAGTTTTCTAGAACTTTCGTTTCTATGACTCCTCCTCTTTCTGTCAGAATACGACGAATGTCACTGGTATAAGTTACCACAACGGGTTCTTCTGTAGTATACGGGTTCGTATATGGTTCAAGTGTTACCTTGTAATATTTTTGTGTTACCTTAAATAGTTTCGTGAGATGTCTACGTGTTATATGTTTGATTACACAGATTTGAAGTTTTGCGCTCTTATGAGTGTTTATGGATAAAATTCAGTTTATCGCCTCCAGTCTGATGACTTTTTATTGGAGGTTCACGCTACTCAAACACCTTTCAGTGCCTCGGGGTGGGTCGTTCTCAAAGTACTCTCTTCTGGTGGATCGGTGAATCTTTTCTCCCTCCTCCCCCTTTTCCTTCGTCTTTAGCTTAGATCTTTTCTGAGATATTTCATTGAATGATTACATTTTAATTATCGCGTGCTCCGTCTTCCGGTTTCTCCAGTACTTAAATGTTCTCTCTAGTATAATGCTCCTGTTGCACCAGTTCGGTGCCTTGTGTTATTTTACTCGTCAGGTGCGTGGCTGTGGGTGATGACCCATGCTGGTGAAGCCGTGTCTCAGCTCTCGTGTGACCTTGATTGAGAAGATTCAGCTAGCCGATTTCCAGTCTGCGTGTCATTGTTGATGGCTCTTTACGAGTTTTACCCACTGACCTGTAGAATGTGAAGTTTCACATCTCCTATTTTTACCCTTAGTTAGGGGAATTCCTCTGTTTGTGAAATGTGACGAGGCTTCATGGGTGCGTGACCGGAACTGTATTTTCAAATGTTCTGCAGTTAAGTGCTGCTCCGTTTCCGGTACTATCCTTTCTTTAGAGGTTTCTTTCAAGTAGTGACTGTGACAGGATTGTTGGCTGTTGTGCTATTTCTGTCCGTCATCTACTTGTACAGAGGATATTCTTTCAAGTGGCGACCGTGACAGGACACTTGGTTCTTTTGCTGTTACTGTCCGGCGCCTGTGCTCCCGTTCCTTTGTCTAGAGGGATTCTTTCAACGGTATGTACGTTTAGGTTTCGAAGTAAGCTCCATCAGCATCCAACACCTTTTGCCAACGTTTCTGCAGCTCCACAATACCCTGGCGATAAAAGTTGACGGTCTTCGAGGTAAAGAAGTCCGTGAGTGCATTCCGCAGGTCTCTCTCATTGGCGACACGGAGATGGTTGTGAACAAGTGGTAATATGTTGGTGCAAGGTCTGGTGAATATGGTGCATGGCGCAGTGTCTCCCAGCCAAGTTGCTGAGAGGTCTCCCGGGTCCTCTTTGCCACATGTCGATTGGCATTGTCGTTGAGGAACAGAATACCCTTGCGATTCGACAATGCCGGCTCCTTCTGCCGCAATGCACGGTGCACACTTTGCAACTGCTGTGAGTAGAGGTCACCAGTGATGGTCTGACCAGGTGGATGGAGCTCGTAATGCACCACTTGGCGACAAGTCAACCATAAAGAGAGCATAACCTTTCGTGTTTGCGGAGGTGGTCTTGAGGTGTGAGGAACAGAGTCACGTGGCGACAACCGTTGTCTTGTACGTTTGGGAGTGTCACAGAGGACCCACTTTTCGTCACCAGTGAGAAAGCGATCAAATATGTGTTCAGGTGCCGAGTGATCAAGGACAAACAGGCTGTCACTCGTTGTTCCTTGTTGGCTGCCGACAGTGTGTGGGGTACCCACTTACTTAACCTGTATGACTTCTCTACCCCATGCAGGTGCAGTCTAACTGTTTCCACGGAAACATGGAACCTTTCTGCAAGTTCACCACACGTTAGACCATTGTCTTCCTCGATGGTTGCTTTCAGGGCCTCGCCATCCAACACATATGGTAGTCCACTGCGAGGTTCATCAGAAGGCTCACATCTCCCGAACGGAATTTCTGGAACCAATGCCTGGCGGTGCGTTCGTTCACGGCATTCTCAGCAAATGCCTGGCATATGCGGCGAATTGATGCGGCAGCTGACAGGCCCACTTTAAAGTCATACAACGAACACACGCGAACAAGCTGCTTCGATATCTCCATTTCTCTTTTACACTGGACGAGCTATGACTGCTGTGTGTGAGCACCGTGCCTGTATTACTGAAGGTCGATGGTCAGACTAACTCTCGATTGCTTGGCAGGCACGTGTGTCATTTCGTTTCCTCTCTGTGAGCGCATGATTAATGTGACGTCAAAAACGGAAAATCTTTTTGGTTACCTTGTACAAGAACTGCTAATACTACTGCAACTACTACTACTAAAGATGCAATTATACTATCGAGCTTGTTGTTAAGCTTCCTTGACGAGCAAGCTCGACAGTGTAATAGCGCCCTAATACAATTACTAGCACAACTATCAGGAGTAGTATTTACGCATATTTTACTTACTACACTTTCTTCAAATCCTACTAATTAAATTGCTAATAACATTACATTTAATATGTTTTAAGACATTAATTCTAAATATTTGTGGTTTGCAACAATGCTAATTTGAATTCTAAAATCTAAACTATTTATTTATTTCTGATTGTTGTTTTAACTTAAAAATGGAAACAATAAATTTATTTCATTATTATAAACAACTAGCTTAAGTACCCGCCCGTTGGTGCGGGGTGAATAAAATATTGGCACAAGTCATTTGGACTGTCACCAATACGTACTTCACCGTAGCGTCCTTAACTTTGTGAGTTTTGGGGGGATGTGACTCTTTTATCGTAACCAGACTTCGCCCTCCCCTTATCCCGGCCTGAGTCTTAGATGCCCACAAGACTATAAACAAAAAACAAACAAACTCAATCATATGTAAATTCACAGCCATATTCAATCCACTGCTGGATGAGGCCTCTCGCGGAGAGAAGAGTTGGTCTACTGCTCCCACGCTGACTAGACGTGTTGGGAGAGGAGAGCCGAAGCTCTCAACTGTGATCGCTACTGTCTTTTATTCACAGCAGCTCCCCAATTGCATCACGATGCTGGGTGGGCACCATTCCAGACCCTCTCGCTTTGAAACAAATTCCTTGTCAGAGCCGAGAATCGAACCCGGGACCACACGATCACCAGTCAGCGACGCTAACCACTATACCAACAGGGCGGGCAATTTTCTTATTGTGCAAAAACTTGTGGTAGCTGACGGTACATGACACTACGGTTTAGTAATATCGTGATCCATGATGAGAATAAGAGGAGCTCATTGCGTCTAAGTAGATCATGCTATATATAAAAGTGAATGATCATTTGTTCTGCAAAGGCTCTTAAGCTCTTCAACGTATCTCTAAAAGACTTGCCATGAACACTCCTCGATACCATATAAACACGACTGTGAGGTTCCGCCAGCCACAAAGTCCCCCAGATGTCAGTGTTGTCAGTTTATTGTAAAATTCAATTCTTCCAAAAGCGTTTTATATCATTGAATGTATAAGGACCAGATTTATCATGCTTAGTTCCCCATACCCTCCCAAAACGACTGTAGGGATATCCAGACATCCAAGAACTCCAGTTGGCAGTGTTGCCAGCTTATTATGAAATTTAATTCCGTAAAGGTCTCTATACCGTTTGACGAATAATCACCACGTTTGGTGTAAATGCTAACCGATACCCTAGAAACATGACTCCTGGGTTCAACACCGCAACAGACAGTGTTACCAACCTTTTTATCATAAATGACCATGATGGGGTGTTGCATTTAGGGCCTACACTTATTTATAATTATTATTTATTTATTGATTGATTATCAGAAGGGGGTTCTCCTCGTATCTTTAAGAATATGAAAAACAAAAGAGAGAGTAGTAGGTATCGAGGTCTCTTAAACTTTTATTTTTAAAATTGTAGTACAACAAAATACATCTTCGTTTTCCTTACCTAAAAGGTAATCCACCATTTTCATGTAGTTTCATGTTTATTTTGAGTCGATGTTGTACTGTCCTGTAATTACTTTCATTATGATTTTTGCTTCAAATATCTGGTGTAGTAAAAAGTAATCCATTATTTTTGCATGACATTGAAGGATTGACTTACCATAGTTAGAATGATCCGATTTAGGTCACATATACGCCGTTTTGTTCGATAACGTGTTGCCATTTGGAAGGTAATATCATGATGCCTCTCTCATAGAAGCCCTTGTCCCTATTGGCAAAAAATTGAGACAGTCGATTTTCACAAGCCTCTCTTGAAGCGAATTTTTCACCAGCAAACGTGTTCGCCATGGACAGGAACAGATGGTAATCGGTGCCAGGTCCGGACTATAAGGTGGATGCATAAGAACCTCCCAACCAAGCTCCCGGAGCTTCTGGCGAGTCACTATCGATGTGTGTAGCCTGGCGTTGTCCTGGTGGAACACAATGCCTCTCCTATTGGCCAAAGCTGGGCGCTTCTGGGCGATTGCTGCCTTCAGACGGTCCAATTGTTGACAGTACAGTTCCGAGTTAAGGGTTTGGCCGTAGGGGAGCAGCTCATAGTAGATAATTCCCTGTCAATCCCACCAAACACACAGCAAAACCTTCCTGGCTTGGGCACCGTTTGCGCCGGCGCACCGCGCTTCGACCACGACCGTTTTCGCATGACGTTGTCGTAAGTGATCCACTTTTCATCACCAGTCACCAACCGCTTCAGAAATGGGTCGCTTTTGTTGCGATTCAGCAGCGATTCGCAGATGGAAATTCGGTCCATGAGTTTTTTTTGCGTTAACTCGTGTGGCACCCATACATCAAGCTTCTTTGTGTATCCAGCCTTATGCAAATGGTTCCACACGGTTTTTTGTGCAATGTTTACCTCTTGGGCAATCGAAATAGTGCTTACATGACGGTCGGACGCGACAATGTCCATGATTTTATCGACATTTTCGACACGTGGCCTTCCAGTGCGTGGTACATCTTTGACGTCAAAATTACCGGCACGGAATCGACGAAACCAAAATTGCGCGTGATTGGCTGTTACAGTATCAGGACCATAAACACTATTCACATTTGCAGCCGCCTGGCTTGCGTTTTCGCCTTTATCGAAGAAAAACTGTAAAGTATAGCGTATTTTCTCTTTGCTAGTGTCCATTTTGACGCGCGCTCACACAACACTGAGTCAACTCATCACAACTATCTGAACAGTGTTTGCAGTACGCAATCTCATCGTTTGAACGCCATCTCGTTGAACCCGATCGGACTTATACAACGCAAGATACAGATCACTGAAGCCATCTATTGGCAAAATAATGGATTACTTTTTACTACACCAGATATTTGAAAATGGTGGATCATTATTAAATGTTTGCAATGTAATAGAAAGTTTCTAAAAGAAAATTTTCCTTCCATTTCAGATCCACGGGTGAATGGATGGCCTCTGATGGAAAGTCCAATCCCCACCTTCGTGATGGTGAGCGTCTATTTGCATGTAGCTGTATTTCTTGGACCCAAAGTCATGGAAAATAGGAAACCATTTAAGCTTAAGAAGGCATTAGTCATCTACAATGCAGCTCAGGTCATATTTAGTTTAGCTATGTTTTGGGAGGTAAGTGAAAAATCAAAGTACTATTCAAGTTTAATAAAGTATTATTAATATAATTATTTTATCAGCAATGAAATAAATAGGGGTAAAAAATTAACTTTACCAAATACAAAATGGTTTACATCATACATCAAGTTCCGATCAGTGCTGTAGTGCCAATTTTTTCACAGGGTATTCACTAAGTTTGTGAATCTTTAAATACTTATTTATCCATGTAACGATTAACATTTGATTCATATTTCCATTAAATATAGAGATAAAATAATTTAATTTTACAAAACAAAAACTAAAAAAAAACGCAAAATGCTTTGATTATATTCCAGTGAGGCAATAGCAATTAAGTTGCATGGATAATTTGTTACGTTCGTTGACAGAAAGGGAAACAAGAAGATAGTTGAAACTTTTGCACAACTACCAAGCATCTATATCAGTTAACAATCAGGTAGAATACTATGCAAAATTTACTTACTTAGCCCTTTACAAATTTACAGTGGGTAGAAAAGGTATTTGGACAAGTTCAACAAAGAGGAAAACAGACTTTAGCTTCACACGTAAAACGTGGTCCATTTCGAAATCTCTTGCCTTTTTATGATAATGTGGGTGCCTTAGATAGAATGCTATAGAAATAACTACCACTCGATACACCAGTAAGGTAACAAGCAACGAAAGAGTAACGACTACGTAAATTCAGCACAAGAGAAGTATTTGGACAACCCCATATTACACTCGAAACAAATGTTGTAGATATCCTTTTGTGTCCAAGAGCAGTCTACGTAGTGTATTGAACCAATCCACACCGCGTCAGGCATAAAGAAGCAATATGGTGAACAAAGTGAGTGGAACAACATTGGAAGAACTCACTTTAATTTCAAATTATATGCGGAAGGTAAAAGGTACTGAGACAAAGCCAAGCTTGCTGGAAACCCATGCTCTATCGTTGGATACATCATAAACAAACATAAAACAGAACAATTATTGGGGATCCGTTTTGGCCAACTAAGGAAAGTAACTACCTGGAATGAAACCCACATTCTTCACTCTGTGAGCAAAACTCAAAGAATTAGTGTTAAAGATTTGGTTACTTTATTCGCATAGGATATGCAAGTTAATGTTCCACCACAAACAATCCAAAATTCATTGAAAAAAATTGGGATTCAGAAGATTTGTATCTAGTGTATGAATACTGTCCACTCCATTAGTAATTACACAACCCCAAAGCATAACAGACCCTCCACCATTTTTAGTAGTTGAAGCAATGTTCTGCTTTCTGAAAGCTTCATTCTTCTTTTGCCACACGTCCTGATATCCATTTACTTCAATACAGGTTTATCTTAGTCTCATTTTAGAACAAAACCATTTCCCAAAATTCCATGCACTCATATTGGTATTTCTTCGAAAATTAGATCTTCTTTCCGCTCTCTTCTGATATGACTGTTTTATTTCTGGGTACACATCTTCTGACTCCCAATTTTTAAACTGAATTTTGTATTGTTTGTGGTGTAACCTTAACTTACTTATCCTAGGCAAGTGAAGTAACCAAATCTTTAACACTAATTCTTTGAGTTTTGTTCACAGAATGAAGAATGAAGGTTTCATTCCGGGCTGTTAGTTTTCTTGGTTGGCCAGAATGAATTCTATTCAGCAATAATTGATCTGTTTTATGTTTCTTTATGATGTATCCAACGGTAGATTATGGCTTTCCAACAAGCTTGGCTATGTCTCAGTGCCTTTTACCTTCCGCACGTAATTTGAAATTAAAGTGAGTTCTTCCAATGTTGTTCCATTCACTTTGTTCCCCGCACTGCTTCTTTATACCTGACGTGGTGTGGATTGCTTTAAGATGAATTTACGTAGTCGTTACTCTTTCATTGCCTGTTACCTTACAGGTGCATCGAGTGGTAGTTATTTCTATGGCATTCTATCTAAGGCATCCAAATTGTCATAAAAGGGCAAGAGATTTCGAAGTGGGCCACGTTTTACGTGTGATGCTAAAGTCTGTTTTTCCTTCTTGTTGAGCTTGTCCAAGTACTTTTTTTTTTAAATCCACTGTATGTAGTATGAATGGACTTCCATCATACATCGAAAAGTCAAACGTCTACCTTCCTTCTGAAAACATAAGTGAGATCTCATGTTATTTAAGATGTGCACAAAGAGCTCACCGTTCTGCTCAAATTCACTTTACGTGCATTTCTACAAAATTATTGCTGTAGTCAAAAGATAGCAACAAAATGCTGACGCTCATCATGTAGTTATACCTTCTTTCCCTTCCACCATTTGAGGAGTTCAAATGGAGAACCATGTACCAGGTGTGTAAATATGAAACCGGAATTTGTGCATAGACGGCGTTACCTGTCAGTGTGGTTACCGTAAAACTGCGTTCTTGGCGCCACTTGCTTGTTTTGACTGCTGATAACGATTTGCAACTCAGAACCAGATAAGTTTCATGTTATAATGTAGTGTTTAATAGCGTTGAACATGGCGCAATTTGTACCTACAAACTACGATGTGCGGACAGCATTGATTTTTTGTTACCATTTGAAGAAAACTGCTGCAGAATCGCATCGCATGCTTGTCGAAGCTTATGGTGATCATGCTCTTGGTAAGTCACAGTGCTATGCGTGATTTACAAAATTTAAAAGTGGCGATTTTGACGTGAGAAACGAAGAACGTGGAAGATCACCGAAAAAGTTTGCAGACAGCGAATTGGAAGCTTTGTTAGATGAGGATGACGCTCAAACGCAACAACAACTCGCGGATCAATTAAATGTGACACGAGAAGCAGTTTCCATACGTTTAAAAGCCATGGGTAAGATTCAGAATAGGGAAAAATGGGTTCCACATGCATTGACTGAACGACAGCAGGAACACCGAAAAACCACTTGCGAAATTCTGCTCTCCAGGTACAAAAGGAAATCATTTCTCCATCGAATTGTGACTGGTGACGAAAAGTGGATCTATTTCGAGAATCCTAAGCGTAAAAGATCATGGGTAAATCCAGGAGAACCGGCGACATCGACTGCAAGACCAAATCGCTATGGACGGAAGACATTGCTTTGTGTTTCGTGGGATCAGAAGGGAGTGATCTATTATGAACTGCTGAAACCTGGCGAAACCGTTAATACCCAACGTTACCGACAACAAATGATCGATTTGCATCAAGCTTTGCGTGAAAAACGACCAGAATATGACCAAAGACAACATAAAGTGATTGTGCTTCACGATAATGCACCCTTCCACACAGCAAAACCGGTCAAGGAAACGATTGCGACATTTGGCTGGGAAATCCTTCCGCATGCGGCTTACTCACCAGACTTGGTGCCTTCCGATTTTCACTTATTTGCATCCATGGGACACGCACTTGCTGACCAGCGCTTCACATCTTACGAAAATGTACGAAAATCGCTTGATGACTGGTTTGAAGCACAAGAGGCACCTTTTTTTTTTTTTTGGTCTGGCATCCACACATAGCCGGAACGATGGCAGAAATGTATCACTAGCGATGGCCAATACTTCGAATAAAATAGATCTTACCATTGTCATCCAATCACTGTGTCTTTTCTGTACATAAATTCCGGTTTCATATTTACGCACCTGGTAAGTGCCAAACACAAAATTGTTCACTATTAAAGGAAAACCTCTTTTGGTGGAGTTTTGCACTTACATGGTTTACCAACGTATGAATAATGCCTGGGGTGGATCATTCATGGTTCTGAGCTGTCATGGCGGTGGCACATTCATGGTTCTTCACTTTACAACGCTGGGCACATACACGGCGCATGCAACAGCAGTGCTACCTTGCGATGTCTGTAACAACTAATTTTATAATCTTAACGCACTTTCACTGTTTACCGCTTTCTTCAGCTTGTCACCTACATTCATTCCCACTAAACAAATCAATTGCGATGTTTGCGGCACTTTCATGGTTTTTCATTTGAACTCCACGTTCACCTGAAACACAAAGTATTTAATCCTAATAATCTGACCGGGGTAATTACCGAATAAAATAAATAAATAAAACGAAAGTAGATAGTGTACACATCATAACAGAAGGTATACGCTAATGTACGAGGGCCACTATTTATATTTTGAGCCTTGGCAACACTGATTGTATTTAGGCGCCATTTGACGTTTCCATAGAAACGTCTGACATTCTTGACCATAACGTACTTCAAATGTTTTGTCAATAGCTTTATTTGTGTTGTTTATGTTGAATTGAAGATTGCGTGACAACAGAAAAATGGAATTAACTCGTGAACATTTTCGTGCGATGATTTTTTTACGATTTTCGACGTGGATTATCCAGACAAGAGTGCATCGATCAACTGATTTCCACATTTGGCGACGAAGCCCCATCCTTTGTCACTGTGAAACGCTGGTATAACGATTTTAATCGTGGCCGCCATTCGCTCACTGACGAAATTCGCGAAGGTCGTCCAAAATCAGTTGTTATTCAAGAAAACATTGATGCTGTGCAAAACCTAATACTGCAAGATCGTCATGTGACATACTGTGAGATTGAGGCAACCCTTGGCATTAGTTCCATCAACATATATAAAATATTGCATGGTCATTTAGCTGTGAGAAAGGTTTGTTCTCGTTGGATCCCACATAATTTGACAAAAACTCAAAAAGAAGCTCGGGTCGATTGGTGCACACAAATGGTCGATAAATACAATGGCGGTGCTTCAAAAGACGTATATAAGATTGTAACAGGTGACGAATCATGGATATATGCATATGAGCCGGAACGTCGACTGTATGGGTGTTCCAAGATGAACCAAATCCAACAAAAGTTGTTCGCGCTCGAAGCACATCGAAACAAATGGTCGTCTGTTTTTTTGGGAAAACTGGTCATGTGGCAACTGTGCCTTTAGAGGAACGTAGAACGGTGAACTCTGAATGGTACACAACAATTTGTTTGCCGGAGGTCTTTGGTCAAATACGGTAAACAAACAAGCGCCGTCGGATCATTGTTCATCAAGACAATGCGAGCTGTCACACATCTCGTCTAACAACCGACTATTTGAACACTCAAAAAATCGAATTGATGGGTCATCCGCCGTACAGTCCTGATTTGGCACCCAATGACTTCTTCTTGTTCCCGAATGTCAAGAATAAATTACGTGGACAACGATTTTCGTCGGCGGAAGAAGCCGTTGATGCGTTCAAAAACCATATTATGGAGGTGTCTCAAGAAGATTGGAAAAAATGCTTTGACAAATGGTTCGAACGAATGCAAAAGTGTATTGATCATAAAGGAAAGTATTTCGAAAGACAATAAATCAATTTTCAATGACACATTACTGTTTTTTCATTGTTAGGCTCAAAATATAAATAGTGGCCCTCGTATAAGGCTAATCAGAAAGTATATGGCATGTACCTCCGTATACCCTTGACTACAGCTCTGCTCCCCATTAAAAAATATATTTATATAAAGTATGCATGTATAACATTCTAATTGTCACGTATTCACCTAATAAATAAATAAGTCAGGACTAGAGTGGCCGGAAAATTCACAATCTTGAAGTAACTACGTTCCTACGTTACTAATTGACTGTGAAAAGAATTGGCTTATAAATACTCTAGGTCTATACATAACTGAGTATGCTTAATTAATAGAGTATAATCGCTTTTCAATAAATAAAACATCATATTATACGGAACGTACCATAAAATTATATTTTTGTCTTGAATAAGGCATCTACTTGTCTTTTAGAATACCCAGTGCGTTCCATAACTAACGTCCCCTTTTTATTTCCAATTTTAAGATAGAATGAATCAATGTTTTACGCTGTAATTTTGCAAGCATATGAGGGAGGTATGTAAAAACTTTATAAGTGTAAGTGCATAAATATTGGACAAACGTTTCGTCGTTTTTCGCAGTGAAAACTACGAAAGTGAAATGGGAAAAATCAATATTAAAATGTTCACAGACAGATAAAAATGTGAAGATGAACCAAATTTTGCTGGAAGCCATTTCATACCTAGGTTTTTTTATACTCCAAGACCTGGATAGGCACGACGAGTGTGTCAGAGTGACAAAATGAGATAAAGACAGGTAATTTCACATTTGAGTAGTAGGTTCTATTGTGTTTCATGCAAATAGATTCGTTTGGTATGCATCTGGGGTTCGCGATTGGTGAGTTGTGCCTATCCATGCCCTGGGGTATGGAAAATCTACTACTAAATTGCTTCCAGTAATATATTTAAAACTGAGAAACAATCTCAAAGTAATGAACGAGCTACGATTCATACTTTTCTCAGTGTATATCCAACACGAGATTCACGATATATATGACCAAGAAAATCTTACGTGATCACTTTGTCAAATTTAGCATCTATGCTGTTATCAATTCGGAGATCGCAGACACGAAATCTGTCAACTATGAAATACGGTTACCGCTATACATTTTTTAAGTGTATATCCAACAAGTAATCTCCAATTTTCGTAGCTTAAAATCATCTACTTGTGAGAAGTAATCACTATGTCAAATTTATCATCTACAGCTGTCTCTACTTTGGATATCTTATGTGTCAAGTTAACGTGAGCCGATCCAATGAAAATAAATAATAGGCGACAAGCCCAACGATTATATCGTAATGTTCTTTTGGTGTTGCTAATAATCTGGCGATCCACGTAATGGTGATTGTTGTGGTTGTTACTTTGTAACGTAACAACAGGATCGTATATGACGTGATAGCACTGTCTTTACAATATACGATATAAGTTCTGGTAGAGTCCTTATGACCGAAGATCGTTTATTTTAGTGGTTATTTAATGAATAAATAGAGCAAACACTTATAGACGTTTTTACAGACACCAGTTTATTATAAAAGTTCCAATATTATATGATATACAATTTACTATACAGTTGATAATATGAGCGTCCCGAACATCGGATTTGCAATGAATAAACTAGTGGTTCACCTCTTTGCAATATTGCAATGATGCTTTAACTTAGGTCTTTAGGAAAGGAGATTGTTTATAGAAAGGATACTAACTCCAGTTTGAGTTAGCAGGTAAAGGTATACCAACGTAAGTTGGGGTGAGGAGAGAGTTTTGACTTTAGTTTAAGCCAGGTAGGTAAAGGTGACCACTTTTTGGATCAAAGAAGTAATAACTTCTAAGGTGATTGACTGGCCTTTTATATTTTTATTTGTGGGCGTATTTTTAGTACTTTTAACTTTTGCCGCTTGGTGTTGGTGTCGTCTGCTTTTTATGGATGCTTAGTCAGCTTTATGTAACGTTTACTTTGTAGTCAAACACTGACCTAATGATTCATATCCCATTACACACACCCCCCTTCATTCCAGGGATTATCACACTTTTTTGGGGTGTTAATTCACTGGGGACTTGTGTAGACACATTTATATTACACTTTTTGTGAAATCTAGGTGCATTCTGTAGGGGATGAATTCTATATCTTCATACTGGATAATTGGTTTATGTTTTGCGATAGAGAATCCATATTGTTTGAATACCATCTCCTGTCCTTTGGCCTTTATGAGGTCTTCAACCATGCATACGAGAAGTGCTGATATCCATATTTTGATGAGTCGTCCCATGGTTCAATGTTTCCTATACAGAAAGGAAGAAAAATGCTGAGTTATAATTACTTGCTTTCTTCTTGATTTAATTCCTAGTTAGTTTTTAGCTATGAGGATTGTAATCAACAGCGAGTATTTATGCACCGTGAAAGTGTTTTTTGTTAAAAAATAATTTTGATAATCAAAGCGTCCGCTGTATCCTAAAAGCCTATCGGTTCTTCCTTGGCCGTAAAAAAAGTAAAGACCGGCTAGAACGTCACCATGTGTATTTAAATAAGGCATATCAATCCATCTTAGCCACCCAAGGGAGTGTTACCGTTGTTTATCACAAGTGGTATAACGATCAATGGAGAAGGTGTATAACTTTTAGAATGCACTAAGTGGTAAGTATCTTTTGCTTTAAATTATTATTATTATTATTTTTTCTTGCCTGACGTGTGTATGGCGTGAATAATAGGAGTATGAAATTTATGATGATAAACATGATTATGAGGGCACACACTGTTATTCTGGCTATTATTTGTAATATAGACAAAAATGAATTATGCCGAATTTGAATTTCTTTTTAATTGTTTAAAAAGACAATACACTGCAATAGATAGCCCTGTTATTATTACTATTATTATTATTATAGACCATGTAATGGGATATGAATCATTAGGTCAGTGTGTTGACTACAAAGTAAACAAACAATAAACGTTACATAAAGCTGACTAAGCATCCATAAAAAGCAGACGACACCAACACCAAGCGGCAAAAGTTAAAAGTACTAAAAATACGCCCACAAATAAAAATATAAAAGGCCAGTCAATCACCTTAGAAGTTATTACTTCTTTGATCCAAAAAGTGGTCACCTTTACCTACCTGGCTTAAACTAAAGTCAAAACTCTCTCCTCACCCCCAACTCAAGTTGGTATACCTTTACCTGCTAACTCAAACTGGAGTTAGTATCCTTTCTATAAACAATCTCCTTTCCTAAAAAAATAAATTAAAGCATCATTGCAAGAAAGTAAACCACTAGTTTATTCACTGCAAAGCCCATGTTCGGGACGCTCATATTATCAACTGTATAGTAAATTGTATATTATATAATATTAAAACTTTTATAATAAACTGGTGTCGGTAAGAACGTCTATAAGTGTTTGCTCTATTTATTCATTAAATAACCACTATAATAAACGATCTTCGGTCGGAAGGACTCTACCAGAATTTATATCGTATATTGTAAAGACAGTGCTATCACGTCATATACGACCCTGTTGCTACGTTACAAAGTAACAACCACAACAATCACCATTACGTGGATCGCCAGATTATTAGCAACACCAAAAGAACATTACGATATAGAAAAAAGTACTTGTTATGACGTAGAGCTTTCATCCCATTTTTGAGCATTGTAAGCAATAACAGAAAGGCGAGGAAAGGTACAAACCTCTAAGTTCACTCCTAAACATTAGGCTGACTTAATTGATTTCAGTCACAACCAGGTAGTGCCTTCAAATTCCTATTATATTAGTATGTTAGAATCATCTTACAATGTTTGTTGCTCACAAAATCACGATCTTTGAATGTAGTCGATATTATCACTCTTCTCAAAACACAGAAGAGAATTTGCAAAAGTCCAATTCTGAAGGACTATTTGCTTGAAATGAAAATTTATTAATGAGAAAGAAGGAATACACTGCACAATCAAGGAACATGGTCGTGAAAAATGTGCTTACATAATGGATTCAAAAACATACGACTTCTCACTAGAAAGATCTTCGAATCGTTCAAATTTTGAAAAAATAGCGCTTATCATGAAGGCAAAACGAGATCTTGGAGTGTAATGTAAATGTTGGTCTTGGGTATTCATCTCTTTCCAAAGAAATAGTGGAGAGTATCAACAGTGAAGAACTAATTGGCAAGATTGTTGATTTCATGGCAGACTGTCTCTGAAGAAAATCATGGCCTGCTGCTCAATCAGCCTTCAACGTCTCAAATCAACAGTTAAGAAGGAATGGAAAAGATTGTTATTGCAAATTGTCACTCTGAGAAAAACGACGGCACAGTCAAAGTATTAGAGTACCAGCACTAGAAGTTGATAGTCAGCGCGGGCAGAAACGTTTGGAGTGTTCTAGCAGTAATCAACCTGATACAAGTGAGTTATTAACAGCTAAGACTAGAGAAGGAGTACTAAAACTCATTCTAGAGGGAAACTGATTTAAGATATTGATTCAGCATCTTCGATTTATCGTGCCATTTCAAATCCGTTGACTCCAAAACCAGCAGGACCCTCTCAGTTGATTGATTTTCTTCATTTAGGCTAGTTTCATGCCACTCCCAAATGATACTAACCAATGATAGCTATATACAAATAAAAATTCCAGTGCAATAACGCGAACAGTCCACAAGCGAACGTTTTTAAAATACCGGTACTAAACATGGAGTAAATAGGAAGGTAAAACTTTAGAATGCATTATCATGAGAAATGACTTTTCACTGACGTTCCCTCAGTGTAGACCTACCCCTCATTGCATTGCATACCTATAGGTATGCATGTTGCTTGTATTAGCTGATATGTGTCATTTTGTTTTCTAATATTTGAATTCTCATTGTTCAAATTAAAATTGTGTTCTTTGTGATCAGAAAGATGTAACAAACTTTCTTCAGAACAGTGTCCAAACATTATTTTACGTTATTGCTCTTATTTAACCCTATTGGTTATATTATTAAATGAGAAGTTACTAACAGTTTGCTTTACCTCTTTGCCAAATTTGTTCTTCGGCATAGCAGTAAAGTCCTAGGCACTGTCACCCCAATTCATAGAATAAGTATATAATGGCACATTTAAGTAATATTCTATCCAACTTTACATAACAATATCAAAGCCTTCTGAACATATTCTACGTATTTTCTACCGCAGTTCCGGAACCGGTACAATTACAGAAACTTGTGAAACCGTGTGGCATAGAAGAAGTTGATGTATATCTGTTGCAAGTTGATGAAAGTTTAGAATCATGTATTGAATTTCTTTATCTAGGTTTTTGTTCTGAAGAACCATGCAATTTTGCAAGTGAGTGAAAATGGCGACCCGCCACCAGGAGAAGGTCCAATGTGTATGGTGGTATGCAGAGTAGAAGTCATTGCTTACCGTGCAATGACAATTTTCCCAACAATACGGACGAGATCCTCCGTAGAAAAGCATCATAACTGTGGTGTCTACAAAACTTTAAAGAGACTGGTGCTGTTCATGACTTGCCCCGAAGTGGATGACAAGGACTGTTGACAATGTGCAAGTTGCGTTTCAAGGCAGCGCTAAAAGAAATGAGTACGTCGAGTCGAAGGGGAATTGCAAGTATGAAGAACAACCATCCGTAGGATCCTGCACAAGCGTGCAGCGTTCCATTTTCATGCGTATAAACTGCAATTCACTCAGGTCTTTGAGGAAAATGATCTACTTTTACGTTACGATTACGCTTGTTCCATGTTACAAGCAATTCATGCTAACAATGAGTACCTAAAAATGGTATCATCTTCTGATTATGGCTGTTTCCACTTGTCTAGATGTGTTAGCCGACACAACATCAGGATCTGGGGTTCTGTAAATCCGCATGCCACTCATGAATGCACAGGTTATATACCAAAGGTTATTGTGTGTTTGGCCTACACGCAATTGGTTCAATTTTCCTTGCGGAAGACAGCATCATCAGTGCAATTTACTGTGACGAGGTTGAACAGTAGGTACTTCCACAGATACAAGTGTTACAGTCATCTATTATTTTTCAACATGATGCGATTGGTCCCACGATGTTGAGGATATTCTGGTTGAATATTTCCCTGGGATATGGATCGGCCTTGGCGGACCAATCACCTGGTCCCCGCGCGTTCCCATCATCACTCCATTGGATTTCTTCCTATGGATCAAGGATTGTGTAAGCCAAATTCTTGAGCACAATCTTCCTGTCCTTCGCACAGGAATGATGAACGCAATACAAACAGTTCTTGTTGCTATGCTGGAGCGTCTGTGGGCAGAGGTTGAGTAGCGCCTTGATGTCTTGAGAGCAACCAAAGGCCTGTAGCGCCTAAATTAAGCACGTTCCGAATTTTTTTCAGATAAACATTTTTCTCTTGTTTTGATGTGAATAATCACCTCCCGAAGTTCGCCGCATTATTTCAGGGGTGTACATGTCATGAAACAATAAAATCGTATCAACTATACGTGTATTCTTGATTCAAAGAACTGGGTCACTGTTCGTTGCACGTCATCCTCATTTTGCAGTGTTTTCCCGGAAAGGTGGATTTGCAGGCTGCGAAAATGACAGTAGTGTGACAACGCCGAGTGGGGATGCCAGATTACTCGATCTTAGCACAGGTCCTTCTTGCCGTGTGTAGGCGCGCGTTATCCCGTGGATGAGCACACCCTTGCGATTAACCAGAGCAGGACGTTTCTCCAACAATGCAGTCCGAAGGCGTTCAAGCTGCTGACAGTAGACATCTGCATTGATGGTCTGGTTAAGTGGCTAGAGATCAAAATGAATTATCCCACCAAACATTCAACATCAATTTGCAGGGGGTGGAGATCCTGTTTTCGCACAGTTCTTGCGGCACCCCTTTAGGTACCCACTGCCGTTTGCATGTAATGTTATGGTAGAGGACCTACTTTTCATCCCCTGTCGCCATTCTGTCCATCTATGGCTCACGTCTGTGACGGGTGAGCAGGGAACTGTAGATGTCAACTCGCTGCTGCTTGTGTTGAGGCGTTAACGTATGGGGTACCCATTTGGCGAGTTTCGACATGTACCCAAGGTCCTGTAGATCACAAGAAACGATCGAATGGGTTACATGGAGTTCGCTGGCCAGTTCTTTAACAATTTGCATTGGTTTTGCCTCCACCGCTGCTCGCAGGGGATCGTCGTCCAGCCGCACAGGTCTCCCTTCTCGTGACTTATCGGTGAGGGTGATGTCCCCAGACCGAAAGCTCAGGAACCACATCTGGAATTCGCACTTCCACAGCACCCTGACCATATATACGGCTTGATGTTTCCTGCCGCTGCGCTGGCTGGATGTACCTAGTGAAAATCATATGACATGACATGGCGTATGTGGTCCTACGACATTGCCATGATCAAACACAAGCCACACTTCCAACACGTGAAGTAGACCGCTCTCCTTCTACACACTACTGCACAATCAAGTGTCCTATATGACTCAGCTATGGCAAGTGCGTCTACTTTACTATTCGCTCGTCAGATGGTATCATTGCAGCGATCGTCGCACATACGACATTACTTACGGGATATAACCCGGTTCATCACTCAGTAAATGCAATAGATCGGTTTGTATTTTATACTTAGAGTACCCCCTGTGGGTGAGTGGTAACGCTTCCTGCCTTGTTATTAAGGGGTCCCTGGTTCAATTGCTTGTGGAACACAAGTGGTTTGAAGTCTACGTTAAACTGTAGGTCTCGTCCTTAGGACGCCATCTTCATCCGATGGAATGGAATGGCAAACCAGTATCGGTTCACCTTCCAGTCAGAATCTACCTTCAGGCAGAACAGCAATCGTCATCATCATTTGCAGTACAATCTTCCCTTGTGAATTTTAGCTGTTACCTCGTAGATAACAACGGTTATCGTTGGAGTTCCATTTCCTGCTACAATAACTCATTTTTTCCTTCTTCCGTAACCTTGACCTACAGTCATGGCAGGGAAATGCAGTTAGCTAGAGAGAAAGCGGAAGGCACCCACGAGCAATTCCAACTTTTCACTTTTCTTTAAGCTTTAATAGAGAAGGAGAAATGCTAACCAAAATCTCTTGTTAAATAATATCTCGGTGCTTGCTTGTTTCTTTTCTTTTTTGTTTCTTTTTCTTTTTTAAGTCCCAGAGTATCATTAGGCAAGGTCATGTATTTAAACTTGTTCATTTGTAGGTCGCTCGTTACTTCCTACTTTCTTCGATGGTATTTTAACTAACCTACAGGGAGAAGAAATGAAAAACAAAGAAACATTTTCACACGCCGAAATTACACTGTGTTTTACATCTTTTAAAGGTTGTTTTCTTATGTAATACATTTATTTGGTGTCTTTGACACGTCGGTTAATTTTATCCAGCTCGATCACGTAGAAAAAAGAGAGAGAGAGAGAGATCACACGAAAATGTTTCATTTTTTAAAGGCGAACAGTAAAATAAAGCTCTAATTTTTATGGTGGTGATAATGATGATGGTCTTAAAAGTAATTATGGGTATTCTGCATGGTGCGACGTTCATGATCTGAAGGCATCTAAACAAGATGAATTGATAATGGTTTCCCATTGCTTCACAGCGGCTGCGCACTACTTTCTAATCTTTACTTTGTTTGCGGCGTTTTAGCAACTATTAACTTTAGCCAGTCTCAATTATAAGAGCGCAATGTTTATCATTTTAAAACATCACAAGAATCAGGAGCGTATTTGGCGGGTTGGTCCTGAAGTTCCGGACTCTCCTCCCGAAATTCAGTTTTATGTAGAATTAGTATAATTTTAAGCGTAATATTACCCACATAACATTTTTTCATGATTCAAGGTTAATATTCTCTTGATCTTGCCCTGTTAGGCTTGGCGTGATAAGCGAAGTATATTTCAAGCGTGATACAACCTTGATTTTTGCTACATAAAATGTGTTTGAACTTAACAACCCAATTTCAAGCTTCATTATCCCTAGCCTAACAAGGTACTTCGTGCATTTGAAATATCAAGCATGATTCAACTTTTATCCTTGACACGTCAAGCTTGTTTTCAGCTTGTTGGCTTGACGTTTCAAGGCTAAAACAAGCTTGATTTAAGCTGATTTTGCTATGTGGGTATTTACATTTCATACCCAGACACACCTTAAACTAGGGATGTTCCATATTTAGAATTCAACGATACAAAGAAATATCGATACATAAAAATCAAAGCTAAATATCAAACCGAAATGTCGAAATAAAATATCGATATATTGAACTAGGATATCGAAATATCAAACTAACACATCGAACCAAAATATCAAGCTAACATATTTATATATCAAATTAAGATATCGATATATTAAACTAAGATATCGAACCACCAAAATATCAAGCTAAAATATCGAATCGAAAGTATCATACTAAAATATCAAACTTAAATATCGAATCAAAATATCAAATATCAACAAGTTTCAATAACGAAATTTCGAATATTTTAATATATCGACATCGATTCGATATCTTTTAAATAAAAATCAAACTGCCCGATGTTAGAAACAATTTACGTGTTGAAGACACACTTTTAACGCACAACAGGACGTTTGGATTACATCTGTATTCATTATCAAGTGTACTGTTAAGGCTCAATCCCAGTGGGGGGGGGGTCCCCTTTTTCGTTTTAACAGTAAACTCAGAATTGTGTGAAGACACTTTCGGGACAGAATAATGTCCCCAAAGTGTCTGCACACAATCCTGAAATTATTACTAGCATTTAACTAAAACGAATTGTATTCATTATTGAAGGACGAACCGAACTTTGGTCCGTGAACGTTAATTTCTGTTTTCCTGGATCGAAACTTCAATAATTAACGTAAAACGAAAAAGGCAGAAAAACCCACTGGAATTGAGCCTTAACAGAATCATTTTTATTTGTTATACGTTTTATATTAACTTGCTCTGTAAGTTTCTCTGGTACAAATGTTGTAATTGATTTTTAACTCACTTCTCATCATCCGATTTCTTTGACATTTTGTAAACTTGCTTGCTTCCAATGACAATACAATATTCAATCATTAGATATACGACAGAATAATCCAGTTAACTGTAATTAAATAAATAATTGGAAATTATCCTTAAATGCACGCAACGCTGCTTCTATTGTGTGAAGTTTGGGTTGCCTATCTCTCAGGGAGTTTAATATCTGGTGTAGTAAAAAGTAATCCATTATTTTGCCAATAGATGGCTTCAGTGATCTGTATCTCGCGTTGTATAAGTCCGATCGGGTTCAACGAGATGGCGTTCAAACGATGAGATTGCGTACTACAAACACTGTTCAGATAGTTGTGATGAGTTGACTCAGTGTTGTGTGAGCGCGCGTCAAAATGGACACTAGCAAAGAGAAAATACGCTATATTTTACAGTTTTTCTTCGATAAAGGCGAAAACGCAAGCCAGGCGGCTGCAAATGTGAATAGTGTTTATAGTCCTGATACTGTAACAGCCAATCATGCGCAATTTTGGTTTCGTCGATTCCGTTCCGGTAATTTTGACGTCAAAGATGTACCACGCACTGGAAGGCCAAGTGTCGAAAATGTCGATAAAATCATGGACATTGTCGCGTCCGACCGTCATGTAAGCACTGTTTCGATTGCCCAAGAGCTAAACATTGCACAAAAAACCGTGTGGAACCATTTGCATAAGGCTGGATACACAAAGAAGCTTGTATGGGTGCCATACGAGTTAACGCAAAAAAAACCTCATGGACCGAATTTCCATCTGCGAATCGCTGCTGAATCGCAACAAAAGCGACCCATTTCTGAAGCGGTTGGTGACTGGTGATGAAAAGTGGATCACTTACGACAACGTCACGCGAAAACGGTCGTGGTCGAAGCGCGGTGCGCCGGCGCAAACGGTGCCCAAGCCAGGATTGACGGCCAGGAAGGTTTTGCTGTGTGTTTGGTGGGATTGACAGGGAATTATCTACTATGAGCTTCTCCCCTACGGCCAAACCCTTAACTCGGAACTATACTGTCAACAATTGGACCGTCTGAAGGCAGCAATCGCCCAGAAGCGGCCAGCTTTGGCCAATAGGAGAGGCATTGTGTTCCACCAGGACAACGCCAGGCCACACACATCGATAGTGACTCGCCAGAAGCTCCGGGAGCTTGGTTGGGAGGTTCTTATGCATCCACCTTATAGTCCGGACCTGGCACCAAGTGATTACCATCTGTTCCTGTCCATGGCGAACACGTTTGCTGGTGCAAAATTCGCGTCAAGAGATGCTTGTGAACATCGACTGTCTCAATTTTTTGCCAATAGGGACAAGGGCTTCTATGAGAGAGGCATCATGATATTACCTTTCAAATGGCAACACGTTATCGAACAAAACGGCGCATATGTGACCTAAATCGGATCATTCTAACTATGGTAAGTCAAGCCTTCAATGTCATGCAAAAATAATGGATTACTTTTTACTACACCATATATTTATCTATTAAACAGAAAAAAATAATTAAAAAAGGTTTTTTTTTAAAAAAATACGCTTTATTAAGATGCACTAAAAAGTAAAAAATAATAAATTGAATTAATCTTATGAATCAGAAAATAAAAGCGTGGGTTCTCTTGCTAACATTATCATAATATCTAAGAGCACCCACGTTTTTATTTTCTGATTCATAAGATTAATTCAATTTATTATTTTTTACTTTTTAGTGCATCTTAATAAAGCTTATTTTTTAAAAACTCTTTTTAATTTTTTTATAGTTTTTTCAAATATTTGAACAACTAGAGGAAAGACCTTAGCCACGGATACTGTTTGTTTTTTGTCGATTAATACAAATCTACAATAAGGTATATAAACATTAATGCATTTATAAAACAGCATGCCATCATCGTACAAGATAGTGTATCAATTGGTGTTAGAACAAGTATCTGTTACAAGTTAGACGCTGTGGAAAGAAACCATGAATTTGTCTGATTACCAGCAGGCTCTGGTAGCCCTGTACAAAGCAAAATAAAGGATACGAACCAAGTACGATACATGAAAGGAAGATCTAATTTATTAGAACCAGCTACTGCAAAACATTTAAAGCTTAACAGTTTCTTCATTAGGGCCTCGCACTCACAAAAATCGCATACAAAATTGTCAGCCGTGTCAACATTTACACATAACTCATGAACCCACCATTTGCATATGTTGCATTGTATCCAATGTTCTTTGCAATCTTCATGATACAAAACGACGATCCTGTTTCCTCTACAGAGGAATTGTTTTGGAAGAAAACAGCTTTTCACTCGATTTTCCTTTTGCTTCCTGCTGCGTTTGGTATTTTTTTATTTTTTCACGAGCAACACGCTTATACGGAGATTGTATTCTAATTGCACCCTGTTCGGTGATTCGTTTCCTTGTCTTTGTACGTTTCATTCGGATGTGTGAGAGAGGAGACACCTGATTTAGAATTACATAAATATACTACATTTTCGATAACCAATTTATATCTTATTATTTAAGGAATGTCCGAGGCCAGTAAACGCAGACATTGTCCGTAGCTACCTCCCACGATATTGTCCGGGTTTGCCTTCTTCGCACAATTTAGATTTGGCAACGTTGCTGTTGCTAAATGCCTGTGAACAGAGATGAATATATACGATGCTTTATTGAACCATCGTGCTTTGCAGTCCTTACTACAAAATCTCATTTCAACTGTCATATCACTAGCATGAGAGTCCTGAATTTTATCTTTGAACCTTTATGCTTAGTTAAAAAAAAATGAAATGTATCTATCAGTAGACCATTTCAATTTCTACAAAAAATCCAGTTGTCAGGTTACTGTCACCGTAATTTCCGCAACTCTCCGGGGCTACCAACTATCCAGTGTCCATAGCTACCGGTTTCTTCCCTATGGGGAAAAATTTTATGCGTTCTCTTTATCGTTTTTTCATCTGAAGCTCCCGTGAGGAATGATTTTCTGCGTTCCCTTTATCATTTTCTTATCATTTGAGCCTCCTAATGTTTTAGCCTGGTTACGACCCTGATGGTGGACAACGGGAAGGAACCACAGGGAGACAATAGTGGATGAGTTTGGAAAGAAAACAAGGTGGGTGTAGAGTTTGAGTAATGAATGGTTGTCAGATCAAAAATCATGACCGTGTTGAGTACTGAAAAAAAAAAAAAAACTGCTCGCACGAAGAAAAATTTCTTTATTTTCCTTGATGCAGAGACTGAAACATGGTATTTTGATACGATCCTGTTTACAACGCAGTGTGAAAATGGAAAATTAAAGTCACCTCTTTCACTAAAAGAAAGAAAATAACTGATAAAGTAAGTGAAGATAATGTTGTATTTTTATGGGCGCCCATTAGGGGGACAAGGAGAGGTGCTTGCCCCCACCCCCCACCTAGCCAGAGAAAATTATACTATGCAAGTTAGAAGACCAAAATAAAATGTTTATATGCACTTTCTATATATTTTTTATTGATGTTTATTTTATTAATTTATTGTCAACACAACAAGCTTTATAGCCAATTAGTGTGTCGAAATTTAAAATTCTCATTTACAGACATTTTTATTACCATACTTCTAAATGCTTTGGAAGACGAAGACATATCACATATATCGAATTCGATGGAAGCTCTACATATTTCATTGTAGGTAGTACAGCTGTGGACAAATGTATTGTCGCATGTCGTTAAACATTATTTTCAAAATTCGCAAAGATGTCCCTCCCGTGTATAGTATCTATTAACGAAAATTAACATTAGGTTTAATAGCTCTCCTAGTGTTACAGAAATATCACTCTTCGTGATAAAACGGCTTTTAATAAATTTTTGGCTTAGCATTTTTTGTTGGCGAAAAATTATTGTTTAGCAAATAATGCCCTCGTTTAGGGACATACCGGGACAATATTTTCCTCACGCGTGCGTCATGTGATTGTGCATGTCTGTACACAAATTTATACGACGTATCAAAGTACTTATTTTTTTTAAATATGAATATTCAGTTATAAAGATGCAACAATACTTTTGTCCATAGCTGTACATATTCTCCAGCTTGGTGACTTCGTCATTATATTGTCCTTACCTTTTTGCAGTGGAAGAGACCAGCCCAGTGTTGTCTTCGCGAGTTTTTAATGACGGGACACGAAACTGTAACAATGATACTAAGTCTGTGCGGCCTAAGCCATAACCATAACCATAGTACATTTTCTCTAATGTAGAAAGGCTGTTAAATTTTCTTCCCATCTTTATTACAAATCCTAGAATTTTAAAAGCTTCATTTGTAATATTTGTTATGTGACTGTTAAACGTTAATTTCATATCAAACGTGACTTCAAGATTTTTAACTACGTCGGGTCTACTTAATGCATACTTACGAATTTAACAATTAAATCTATAATTAGTTTTATTTCTACTGAATGATAAAACTTCGTGTTGACTGAAACTTGATTGATAGCGCACCAAACCTTAAGTTGTCTAAACTAGGCACCTTCCATGGAATTAATTTTAGCATATATTTGAGGTCATCCACAAATAGCACTTTTTCATTATCCGGAATGAATTCCGGTAGATCATTAATGAACAAGAGGAATAACAACGGTCCAAGATGCGAGCCTTACCGGACTCCTGACAGTGCTGTATATTCATCAGATTTGAGTTCCTTAAGTAGAACAGACTGTCTGCGATTAGTTAGATAAGACCACATGAACATAATAAGGATGGAGAGAAGTAATAGTGATTTAATTTACCTAGTAATACATTGCAATTAACTCTGTCAAACGCCTTTTCAAAGTCAATATAAAAAGCATCGACTTGCTTTCCTTCGTTCAACGAGTTTTCAATAACTGTAAGATTTGTTACCATGTTTTTTAGTTGAGATAACTGGTTTTACATGATTAATAATTCGTTGATATACAATCTGTTTAGAGACTTTACCAAAGACCGGTAAGATTGCTTTAGGCCTGTTGTTAGTAATTTCTCGTCTGTCGTTTGTTTTAGGTATAGGACAAACTAAAGCAGATTTTCATTTGTTACGGAATGTACATGTTCTTAGTGCCAAGTTGAACGCAATCAATAGGGAATATTTAAATTTACCAATACAACATTTAACTATATAGGATGAAAATACAAGGAGATCGAACTGTCGTTTTAGATCTTAGATTCTTGATAGCCTTTTCTATTTCATTCAAATATATTTGGTCAACAGACAGTATTCCAATTTCTTCGTAACCCCTAGAATTACTGTCAAAATTACTCAACGGCTGAGAAGAGGATACAAATACTGATTGGAAATACTGTGCAAACGTATTAGTTATCTCTTCATTGTTACACAAATCTGGACCTTCAAATTTTAATATATTTAGGGGAAAATGTTTTGTTTTGTTTTTAATAAATTTCCACGGTTGACCTGGATCATTATTGATATTTTTATTTTCAGAATTTGACATAAAGCTGTTATAGGTTATTTTTATGTGTTTCTTGACTTCCCTACGCAATAGAATAAATTCCTGATGGTAGGGTTTTGATTTTTAATTTCGTATATAGACTTTATATAATAATTTGTTTTAACCTTGAGTTTCCTAATAATGTAAATAAACCAGCAAGGATACTTTGGGACAGAGTTCCTTTTGCAGGGGACACATTTGACAAATATTTCATAAATAATATCATAAAGTTTACTAGCTAAATAATTAACATTATTATACTATTTTAAGCATTCCCAATCAACTTCCAGTATACTTTAAGGTAGGTTTAATATACTTCATTATATGGTTCTTTATGCGCCCTTAATTTAATAAATATTGTGGTGGTTATCCTGTTAATAACGTTTAGTAAGTCACAGAAAAACTGTCGCTTTATTTTTGCCCCCCCTCTGAAAATCACAAGATGGGCGCCCTTGGACAACAAATGTGTTACGGTACTCATCATGAATTTGGCCCCAAAAGTTGTGACGGGCTGAAAAATCAACATTGTCAACGTTTGATCTGATATAACATTTACAGTTTGCTACACTGCGTTTTTTGTGCTTGAAATATTATATCATCACAAGCAGTTACAAAATATTCGGTAAATCAACGTAGTGCTGTTTGATGAAATAAGGGCTGAACTTCATACCAGCCTGGCAGGCACGTATCCAGAATATGGTTTTGGGAGGGGTTCAAGGACTTCGGGGAGGAGGGGTGTCAAAGGTATGTCTTGGCATGAAATGTATATTAAATATATATAATTACGCCTGAAGTTATACTATTTTTCCATAAAACTCTGAGTGTGTTGGCAAGGGGCGGTCCGGACCTCCAGGACCCATCCCCTAAATACGTCCCTGCGACCCTGGTAATATTAACAAACAAATGAAATCACATTTTCGCTTCCAATATCCACATTATCAATACAAATTAACTCTCAAAAACTAAATTTGGCTTTAATTTATTGTTTCTGATTTATCACTGTTTGAACTCAATTCTAGTCTGCAGGGTGGAACTCCTTAACAGTGTAGATCACCCTCGCCATCTTAGTATGACCCTTCCATTGATTTACAGGGAATTGTTTTAATAGTCTTATATGTCTCACAGCGTAATTTTAACTTCTGGTTTCGCCTCGTGTTTCGTCATGTTTTCTTTGACTCATGCTGTTTTATAGAAATGCAATATTTTACACACGAACAGTATAATTTCCCGTTGACATGTTGTGATTTATATAGTAAACTATTAATAATATATTATACTCACATATTTGAAGAAATTTCACAAAACAAAGCTCGACAAGAGTCAAAATAACCACGAAGACAAATTTCGTGAAAGCGGAACTTAAATAATCGACTTCTGAGAGACACAAGACGAGTGAAACGATTCCCGTGTAAATCAATGGAAAGGTCATACCAAGATGGCGGGGCTGATCTACGAAACCAAAGCAGAATGTAATTTACGTTTTTGTTGCATTGATATCAAGAATTCGCTCTCAATTTTTTGTGTACATATTAATTATGGCGCTGATAGTTATTGATAGTTCTTAATTATGTGAGTAATTAACTATGTTTTATTCTCTTTTCTCCCACAGCACTTGATGAGTGGGTGGTTGTTTCATTACAGTTATAAGTGTCAACCAGTAGACTATACACATAATCCGGTTGCTCTTAGGGTAAGTAATTACACTTATATTACAGTAAGGATAGCAAAAATAACTTTACAATAAAAGATTACGTAGTACCCTAGTAGCACAGGATTGATTAAACTTTGAAAAATAATAATCGGTAAGTGTCAGACTTTTCGACGTTCTATTGAACTAAACCGTAAATAAAACGTCAAAAAGATGGACATTTGCTGATTGTTTTTCAAGGTTTAGTCAACCTGTGTGCTACTGAGATTAATAGCATGTATGCTGTTCACTGTCGACTCACTGCTTTAAGTAGCAGTGATTCAATTCTTTGATAAATGATGACTGAATCTGTATTCTAAATAATTAAAATGAAAAATGGAAGAAACACCATGAAACTTAGTTAAATGAACCATGGTTCCCTACGCTCTATTCTAGGGTCAGGGATTCCGCAAGGATTTTCAGTCGGGGGTGGGGTGTAAAGTCAAAATTGGGAGGGTGTAAGTGGAGTATTGCACTGTTTTGTATATATATTTTGGCCGTAAAAATTTTAAAGTTGGGGGTGCTCCCGAGAATGGGAGAGTCTGGCAGAATCACTGTCCTAGTTTCCTTAACTTTTGTAGTTGACATGCTACTAAACCATCCTGAGTACACTGAGTAATAGGCTACTATTATCATTTAAATCAGCAGGGATGTAATGGAGGGTATACGGCGTATACCCATCTCAATTTTTTAGGCATCACCGTATACCCCCCTATTTTAGTCTTACAACTCTCTGATTTAAAAATCTTGACTAAACCACTGTCACATACCTCCCACTTCACTATCAGTGTTTCTTTTCTTGGTTTCACGTTCGTAAGCCACCAGAAAACAATATTTTTTTCTCCTCAAAACAATAGTTCCTACCATCGAGTTCTACGTAACGATACCGGAGTGACTGCTTAGTATCGACAGATAGACCACCGAGGAAATGTTTAAACTCGTTTGCCCACTTCCAGTCTAATCCAATATGGACCAAATTCTCGGTTCTAACTCAGCTGTTTACACTATATATTGCTGTGTGGCCCGTTTTCTTTTTATTTAAGTCTTAATTCCTGAGTTATTCATATAATAGTATACCGGGGGTACTCTGCATATTATAGAAAATACTGCAAATAATATTTACATATTCTACAAGAATTAAGACATAAATAAAAAACGGGCCGCACGGCGATATCAAGCGTAAAAGGCTAAGTTAGATCCGAAAATTAGATCCATATTGGTTTAGACTGGAAGTGGACAAACGAGATTAAGAGTATGTTTCACCAATCTTAGTTGTCAACGAACCGTTAACCAATTTTAAGCGCTTTCAAACACATTAGACCAGTGCTCGAAGTGGGTTAGAAAAGGTAAGGACATGGTTGCTGAAGTGGCTAGAAAAGGTAAGGGTACACTTGAACCTAATGGCGGTGCCTATTGAAAGTAAAGGAAATGAAGACCCATTAATAAAAAAGGTACGCCAAATAAAAATAAAGAAGTACGGACACGGCGTGCCCCTCACTTCAAGCACTACATTAGACTCTTTAAATAATGTTTCGTTAAATTCTTAACGACGGTTGGTGAAACCCACCTTAAGTGTCCTCTCCGCTCCCTGGCTTTATATTTTCATGAAATTTTCAATGGCAGCAGTCAGTCCAGTATAGCTTTTAGATAAAGATCATTGGTTCCTACAGTTTCTGACATCATCCTTGAAGGGCTGCTTGTGGATTTTGTACAAAGTCTAAATTATGGCAGGAATATATAGTTTGTTCAGCTTTGGAAACCCTGATGTAAACTATAATAATAAATAGATCCAGGGGGGGGGCCGCAGATGGCGCTTTCGAGGCATCTAAATTCTGCCTGTAAGGTGTGACGTCACCCGGTAGCATAAGCTTGGTCAATTTTCAGCTTTCTCCGTTGTACAAATGGTGTATTCTTTTGTGGTTTGCAAGTACGCTCTGAGAAAACATTCCTCTATGTTATTAGAAGTCTATGTGTATTATATAGAAAAAGGAGCAGGGTTATTATCAGCCTTTGGGAGGAATAAAAATCGCTATGTATAAAGAACAGTATGAATCAGTTATTAATCACTCCTAAAACGTTTCTGAATATGGCTGTTATACATTAAACAAGCAATTTTGAAGGAAACAGTCCATTACTCGTTCTTTTATTATTATTATTATACAAAGTAGGCCTAATATGAAACTGCAATAAGAATTGCAGACAAGAAAGGGAAAATACACTTTAAATGATTACTAATAATAATCATAGCCCTTTTATTCTTTTAATTTTATTCTATTTCTAATTCTATTTATTTTCTGGGCTCAGTATTCAACTTTTAGCATCCATCATGATTGAAGGATGATGTCCCTTGACAATAACTCTTCCGGTTGATAGGGATGGGGAAGGTAGCGGACACGATCTTACTTGAGATACCTGGCACCTGGTGAAACAAAATCCAGGGAAACTGTCAGGATAGGCGGCAGAGGTTTTTTTAATTATCATACTGAAACTGTTTTACGATAAAGTGTAGAATTGAACCTATTTTAAGGCTTTTACGCATCAGAGGCTCAGGGCGGGATAGGGTGGAGGAGATGATTGTGGAGGGTAGACAGCCAGAGCCTATTTTGTAGGTACTATCCTGGCATTTTCCCTGGACAAACTTCAGGCAGAATGGTCGGCCGCTAGGATCGAACCCAGGACCTACCGAATGTCAAGCGAATGCTCTAACACTGATCCACGGCCGCGGAAAGTGTGGCAAACATATCACTAATCTATCTAATCTGAAATGCTACTTTTTGACATCGTGCCCGGTGAATCAGTAGCTCCTCGTCGTCTTTTAATCAGCTCCCAGTGGGACAAGTAGTACTTTCAACAGGTGGGGTTGAGAAGGTTAAAGTTCAATCCGACCCGTTTGAGAGTACTACCATTGAGTAAATACCTCAATGAGGAGGTATTTAATCAATGGTACTACGAATAGGCTTCTGTGGGATTTGAAACTCGTGACCACGCGCACCGAAAGCAAACACGGTAACCTCTCGCCTACCCTGAAGTCCCGTGCTTTTTAATTATCAGATTAAAACGCATAGAAAAGTCGATTTTACATTCTCGATTAAGTACACAATCTGAACCAGCGTATCGACGACAGTTCAATTCAAACAACTTGCAAGGCGTAAAGTCGACTAAAGGTGACATAAACAAGAGGTCAATAAACTTCACAAAGGATAGCATTTTCTTCTTTCTTTCTCTCTCTCTCTCTCTCTCTCTGGCAAAAATCAAGGCAATCACAAATTCAACCTTCACTCTGAGATCATCTGGCTTATACCCATGTCCCTACAAAAATAGCCGAAATGGCCTGAGATGAATGACACCGCTTGTGACCGTGCAGACTATTTTTTTGCTATCTTTGTATTTATTGACTAATAATTTGTTCCTCGACTTATTAATAGAAGGTTCCACAACTTATATCATAGCAAAAGACAAAAGTGTTACGTACCGAGCCACCGTAGCTCAGTGGTAGAACGTTGGCGTAGCATTCAGGAGGTCATGTGTTCGAACCCAGCGGCCGCCCATGCTGACTGAGGTTTCTCCCTGTCACACCAGGCAAATGCCGAAATGGCACCTTCAATGTAGGCCCTGGTCGACACCTTCCCGAATCCTTTCCTATCCCCTATCCCGGCCTAAGCCTTAGATGCCTAAAGACCATAAATAAAATTCAAATTGAAACAAAAATGTGACAATGATGCGCTGCCAATATATTTTGAACATTCGTCGTTCAACTTTTTTTTTAACTTTACATACGATTCACCGTTTCAACACTTTCTCCTTTAGTTTCTTATACCTTGTTGGGAACTGAATTGTATGTTTGACCTTTAGATATTTTAGCTGAAGCTGGAATACGAGTGGGGAGAGGAAGTGTGAGAGGAAAGTCAACCAAAGCCTAGTCTGAAGTCCCGGCATTAGCCTGGTGTAGGCCTAACTGAAGAAAGATTGTGGAAAAAATATTGGCAGCGAATCTTCTCTACACTTCCCTATTTTAGTATAATTTTTATCGTATTTGACAGATTAGAAGAAAAAGTTACTCCAAAGCGACCGGCATAAAATTAATAGGGAGTCAACAAATCGAAAAATATCATTTGAAAAAAAAACGCGAAGAATTTACTTTCTGTTGCCTTTTTTATTTAAAAAAAAAGTATTAAATGTAGAAACCCTAGATATTTTGATATATCAAGAAATGTCCACGCAATACTATTTGTTTTAAGCAAGTTGCGTGGAGAGGGGAAATTCGAGCGCTTGTAGGAATATATCATTTGCAAATATTTCAGATTTCTATTTGTAGTAAATTTCTTCATTAGTACTCTTCAGGTAAGTAAATTGCGATTTCATTGACAGATAAGACATCCGTAAATGAAAGCTCTGCACACACTTGTTTAACTTTCTGCTGAAAACTCACTGCACGTGTGCGCCCAAAATGACGTAGCCACAGCGCGCGCGCAGAGCATTTCCTATTGGAGCAACCTATAGAGAATATAGTAACCTTGAATAGATCCAAGATGGCTACTGACACAGATATTGCAAAAATGCCACTCTAATTGCAAAATAACTTACTAAACACATGGTACGTACGTACCGGCATATAATTTAAAGCATAGAAGAACAATCTTCAAGGCTGCTGAAAGGAATCATAGATTATACTGCAATTATAGTTGCATAATCAGGTTGCAATTTAAATCAGGGATTATTCATTAGTACAGTCGTACCATACCAAAACGTGTGCTGCCTGAAAGCGAGAAAGTGTTTAAGAAAAAAAGAAAGGTTTGCAAATTATTTTAAAACTAGAACGGAAACAAATATTATATAAATAAAAAAAATATATAGCAAATTTATAAACAAAGTATTTCATGTAATTATGCGAATTTGATGCCTGAGAAAAGAAAGATTCTCTTCTCGGTTGCAAACTACTATGCACTTTTTTCTGACATGCTTTCACTTTCGTTCTTCAACTGTTTTTTTTTATTCTCATCATAGTGGCAAGGTCTAAACTTTATTTTTATTCTTTTTTCCTCACCACTTAACACAGTTTTAGTATAATTGATGTTTACACAGCCCTTTTTAGCAGCATGTCTCATGCACTGTTTCTTCTGATATATACATACGTACTTCTATTACATAATTGTCTTTCAACAAGAATACTGCTTGAATTTAATAATATTGCATCACACAATGGAATTTTATTTACATTAATAATTAAAAAAATCAACTCAAAGTATTTAAATTAACATACCGTATAATGAAACTATTTTATCATATCTTAATTTTTGTCTGACAGTATAAAGAACAATTATGAGTTTATGTAATCAGTATCAATCTCTACTTTCAGTAGTTGTATCTCGTTGATTTGTTTGTAACATATGAAGAGATATATGGCCGTAGTCAGAGGGCTCAAAACGGAATTTCCCCCGCTATTTTTTGTTTTCAGCTCCTATTAACATATTCACGCTCAATTTGAGTTACATAATCAGAAAAATATTCATTTCTAGTTCAACTTTACTGTTTTTGATTATGTCTAACAGGCAGAAATAAATTGTATATTTACGGATATTGTTTTTTGTTTTTCTTAAGTCCAAGTGAAACCATAGACTAAAGAATAAGATAGACTTATCCCGCCTACATATTTTCGTCTGCGTTAAGGAGCGCGTGATTTTGAAGCCTGCCGCTAGATGACTCTGGCGACTACTTTTGGTCGCTGGTTCATTTCAGTAGTAACCACCAGAGCCACTAAACGGCAGACTTCAGAAGCACGTGTTTTTAAGCAAAAAGCCATCGATTTTAGCGTAGACGAAAATAGGTAAGTGATATAAGTCTGTGCTGTTATTTAGTTAATGGTGAAGCTTAAGTGAGGCCTTGGAAACTGGAAAACCTCTATTACTGAGACTACTTTCCAGGTACGAAACCTCGACACCGAAAACCTCACTTAGTGTTTGAAAATCAGCCTTAAGTAACCAAAGGAAGCCACATAAAACAATTTTGATGTTGCTATCATCTGTCGCTAGTCATGAAAGTTATATGTATGAGAAATTACGCGTTAAAACATGAACAATTTCTTATTCTTTTGAGGTATGTTGTTTCACTGTAAGTCCATTAATCTACTTTTTTTTAATAAACTCACGAAACCCGATGAATCATTTGTAAACACCCTGTATTATATAGTTCCCAGATCGGGTCAAACTTAGAAGTAGGTCTCCGGGTCAGGTTGGGTCACCGAAAGTGACCTAGTTTCAGCTCTGGTGCCTGTGATGGTTAAATGTACGAGAGAGCTGCGGTAAAGATTATTTAGATGGGGTGAGGGAAGAGTATATATTTTATTCTATCTTCGAGATGGAAGAAAATATGTAGAAAGGTCGTACCATGGTTTGGGAGATTAATTTTGAATGGAATACTAAGAACATGTCGTTTCAGAAGGCTTGCCAAGTGAAATACATAAAATTACATTTGTTATTTCTACACGGATTTGGGTCTGGCAAGCCCCTGATACGCCTGTTCGTGGTTACGTACGCGCAGTGCTGACCACACAGCCGTTACTCAGGTGGACGCAGTTCCACCAAACACGGACAGATGGCGTTGGGGCAGGCTCAGGGCCTATAGGCCTGTTACGCCAGTGTTTTTTTTTTAAAACGGATACAAAAATGGAGGGTAAAATCGGAGAATAAACACAATGAAAAAAAAAATATAAATAAAATAAAAATATAGTCCCAGCAAATGTATCGCTCCTTTACAGTTGAGGGGAGAAATCGTCCAAAAATCCTTCGCCGTTTGAAATCCTCCCTGTATCCCCACGATTTCATATCCTGCTCAATTTTGGTTACCGTATTAGTTGAGCTCCAGCTTCATAACCTAACGACCCGGGTTCAAATTCTCGCTAACTTATTATTTATTTATTAGTAATACACATTGCCATTTAGTGCAGCCCATTTCATTACCATATTTTAAAATTAAGAAAATATAAAGCAAGCCATTAACAACTTATATTGTAATATGTGCCTGTTATATTTATTTTAGCTTTATATTTTAAATGATAACATTGTTTATATTTAATTTTGAAATGTCCCACAAGCAGGGTGTTATCTGTCACCGAAAGAGGTACATGGGAAAATGCCTAAGCATACCCTCACCTGTTGGGAGTAGTAGACGTAGATACACTTGTTTACCCTCCCTACAAGAAAAAAGGTAAGTAAGGTTCCAGGAAAACACACGAGGTGCCAGTGATTGACCTTCAAATAACTCCCTGTCCACAAAACGTTTACAACGTTACAGGATGACCAGAGTTTTGAAAGAGAAAAACGGGACATTTTATAAATTTAAGACATAAGGAAACGGGACAAAACAGAACACCTAAATCATGAATTTGACAAGTTTTAACTACCAAGAACAGCTAGGAAGACATTTAATTAATTAATCGCTAATTATCGACTTGATACAAACTTATACACGTGAACAGTTTAACGATCCAAGACAATCTGAGGCGTTGAGTTCACAAAGAGAAACATTGCTGTTAACAATGTATTTTACTAATGCATGAACTTTGCAAGAGTTTAGCAGTATTTAACAACAGACTATGAAATTGTTTACAACTAAGATCCTGAAAATGAGACTTGACAACAATTGTTTGTCTCGTTTCTGCTACAAAACGATTCCTCTAATCAGTCAACATAGAACTTACAACTGAAAAGGTTCTTTCAACAGCCCCCAGTAGCACATGCATGTTGGTCGTTCATGGGTCCCATATCACCCCCACATGCGGCCCGCTTGAGCCCACGTCGATCGATGTGGGATCGACATCGATTATTATCGGCATCTCTAATTTACCTATTTTCTACAACTATAGTAAGTATTGTGTAATCGATTTTTTACAAAACTTTTTGTTCATAGTGAATAAATTAAAATTAAAAATAGAGCACTCGTCATGGAACCATATCGATTCATGTCGTTAACCGATATCTATATTGATCAATGTCGGTCCATATGGACAAACCGATGTTTATTCAAGCAACGCTATATCCCTCTGGTGATAAAATATAAAAGTTCATGTTGTAATCAACACGCGGCCAGCTTTGTTTGGTGACAAAGCAGTTGTTCATCGAAGCATGTTAAAGTGAAATAATAACCTACTCTTCCACGGGAAGGACATAGAAAAATAAAGTGTTAAAGTTGATTGTGTTTTTCCCAAGGAGTCTTTGATCACTGTAAGTACGTAGACAAACCAACGAGATTTATACTAATATTTATTACGCTGGTTATCGTACACCGCCAGAACCGGGGGACATTTTACACGTTTGTTTCGTTTGTACGGTAGAAAGTAGCATATTTTCTCGAGGCCATGTGGTTGTTAAGAGAGGTTCCCTTTGGTAGGAGGATAAGTTAATGTTATATTTATTTACGTTTGCTTTACATAATTTCTATCAATTGAAGTTGCTTCATTGTAATCATGACCATTGTACTCTTAAGTTCTTGGCAAAAGAAAAAAAGTTAAAAGCGGAAGAGACGTGAAATGATTACATTTGAGCTGAACTACAAATTTTAGCATGAACGCAATATCGAAAATAACATTATTTTACAAACTAGCAGTGGTCGACAAATGTTACAATCCATTAGCACAGCGAAGTGATGTAACTTTAGCTACAGAAAAAAAATAGTATTGTTTACATAAACAGTATTTTTTTACAATTTCTAACGTGATTTACTATTTCTTGTTGGGTTGTCTATGCTGGTGGTCCTATATAAAAATATGGAATTCCTTTCCAAAAATAGTAAAAAATCAAATTACACTATGTTCACAATGTTAATGACCGATATTGAGCGATGTTCATACCCAATATTCAGCAATGTCGATCTATATCGTTGAGCGATATTGGACAAGATGTTTGCAATCCAATATGGGGCCCATGTCGTTGAACGATATCGATCGGTGTCGTAAAATGCAATATGCCCATATCGGCCGACATGAATGTGCTACTTGGGACAGCATTTGTACCTGGAACGGCCAATGCAAAGTTTTGCAACTACCTTAATGTTCTTACGCTCAATGTTTACATTTTTAAGTGTATGAAAGTCAAACTTCTGTTAACGTTTAAATTGTGAAAGACAGCACAAGACATGATGCTGTGAGTTCGTTCTTCTTATCTGCTATTTACTATCAAGCAATTGTTAGAAGTTATTTAACCCAAAACAAAACTTAAGATATTAAGGCTCAATCGCAGTGGGGTTTCCCACCTTTTTCGTTTTACCTCAATTATTCAAAATTCCGTGCAGGTAAACAAAATGTAACTTTCACAGACCAAAGTTCGTTTCATCCTTCAATAATGAGAGCAATTAGTTTGAATAAAATATTAATAGTAACCTCAGGATTTTGTGCAGACACTTTTAGGACATTATTCTGTCCCAAAAGTTTCTGCACACAAACCTGAGGTTACCAGTAGCATTTCTTTAAAACTAATTGTACCCGTTGTTGAAGGACGAAACGAACTTTGGTCTGTGAAAGTTACATTTTGTTTACCTGCACGGAATTTGAAATAATTGGCGTTAAAAGGGGAAAAGGCGGGAAAACCCACTGCAATTCAGCCTTAAAATAAGGTGAACAAAATCGTCGATTTATTTCCAGTAGGAAAAACAGAACATTTGCCGTCCCGTTAGCAATTTGTCGGGACAACGGGACATGTACCCACATAGCAAAATGACGTCCCAGGGATATCTGACGGATCTCCTGGCAGGATATCGGGACGTCCTGTTTAAGTCCGGTTTACATCCATGGGACGTATAGTTATAATTAATCCTTCGTATAACTATACGAAGGCATATCCTTCGTATAGTTATAATTAATTAAATAATAATAATAGTACGGTCGATTTAATTTATAGAAATTCCAGGTAGGTAATCCCGCACAGCTTTCCGGGGGACATCCATACGGGATGAACTGTTTGTATTGCCCACAGAGTTATCCCACGGACGTCCTTAGGACAACGCTATGGGAGCAGGACCATTCTGACGGTAATGGGATCTAAATGGGACGTCCCAGGGACATACTCTGCTATGTGGGTAACGAGAAAAAAATGGACAGTCCCGTTAAGAACTGGACGTCTGACCACCCTAACTAACAGTCTCAATAAATTTACGTTATCGCTGTAGAATCAAAGCGTTCAATATTCATTACCTTCAAGATCAATTACATCTTGAGAACAACGCAACTGTTATTATGTTCAAAGAGCAAACGAAGACATGTTTAACAGGCACATAATACAATATGGAAGTACTAACGGCTCGAATATTCCTTTTTTTTTTAAATTTAAAAAAAATATAGTAATGAAATAGGCGGTAGTAAATTGTAACCTGAAATAGGCAAAGAAAGGAAACAAATAAAATAGATTAGCAGGGATTTGAATCTGGGTCGTCAGATTAAGAATCCGAAGCGTTATCCAGTACTCCAGCCTCTCTGTCCGATTAGGTTGAAGATGCGAAGACGAAATTTGAGCAAACTTAACACGGCGGATGTGACATTGTGGACAATGAATGCGAAAACGACTCCCAAGATTACGAGTTACACAAAGAACAATGAATAGATGCACGCTAGGAATAAGTAGGAGGGACAAAAAGACAAACGAATGGATTCACTCGTAAACAAAGATCGAAGATGTAAACAAGACTGATAAGAATATGAAGGATCACATAGCTAGACGAACAGATGGAAGATGGACGACAAATGTTCTATATTGGATTCCCAGAGAAAAGAAATGGCGTAGATGATGTCCAAAAGCAAGACTGATAGATATAAATCAATCGCTTTACAGGATCTACATGGATGAGGATAGCAGCTAACTGAGACGTGGAAAGAAAAAGAGGAGGTCTTCATCCAGCAGTGTTATGAAGTCTATGGCAGAGCTACCTAGCGGATGGCTTCAAAATCACGTGCTCTGAACAAAAATCCATCAGTTTTAGCGCAGCCAGAAATGGGGAAGCGTGATAAGTCTATCTATTATGAGGTCTATGCTACTACATACGTATAAATAAAGTCACTTATATCAATCGAAGAAGAGAACTTTGTTTGTTGAAAAGAGAATATTATTTTATTGACTTATTTAGCTTAATTTACTCATTCTAATTTTATATTTATTCTTTTTATTTATTAATTTATTTTTATTTTTTTCAGATGGTTAATTTATGTTGGTGGTACTACATTTCCAAATTGACAGAGTTTGTTGATACTGTAAGTAAACTTTTGTTTATTCAGAAAAATGAATATTTTCTTCTCAAAGAGTACGGTTGCTGCTAATAAACGAGTGCTAACTTGCAAGTTTATTTTTGACTTCAACTTTACTAAAACTAGTAATTAACCTTTAAAAAAAAAATATATGTGGTTCAATGAGTTCCGTGTCTATTTTGACAGCTTTCATATCGATTTCTTTTAGTTAACTTAATATGACGCTCAATTTCAATCGTACTTGTTGTAATTGTGAAATATTATATCGATCTATTCGAATAGAGAGGAAAGATATTGTACTTAGAAAGATTACGTGCACATTTACACACAACACTATAAAGTCACTTAAAATTTTCGGCTTCTTCCATCTTCAGTTGTACACAAGAAAAAACAAACAAGTTCACTGAACACACGTGTGCACAATTGGAAGAGATAGTTATTCATTGTACCCAGCTCAAGTTTCAACACAAAATACCATTTCCCAAAACGCGTTTCCCATCAGTACTTGCTTACGTGCAGAACGTCGGTAATTGTGCACACGTGTGTTCAGTGAACTTTTTTTTTTCTTGCGTACAACTGAGGCTGGCTAAGGCCGAAAATTTTAAGTGACTTTATAGTGTTTAGTGTGTAATTGTGCACCTGATCTTTAAGTACAATACCTTTCCTTTTTTTTCAAATTTCACCTATTATATTGTCTATCCGGCCTTCTCCTATATGTACTTTATATATATACGAGGAACAGTCAAAAAGTTCCCGGAATTTTGTTGTAGCTCTTTATTACCACAATATAAGTATACATTAGTTCAAAGTAGGCACATTCAGAATACACACACTTGCTACACCGCTCCTGCCATTGCTGGAAACACCGACGAAAGTCCTCTTTTGGTATCTTCCGAAGTTCAGTCGTCACGTCGGTTTTGATCTCTTCTACGGTGGCGAAACGGATACCTTTCAGGCCCATTTTTAGCTTTGGGAAAAGTAAAAAATCCGATGGTGCTAAATCCGGTGAGTAAGGCAGCTGCTGGAAGACTAGAATTCCCATTTTTGCGAGAAACGTCTGCACAACAATCGACGTGTGGCTGGGTGCATTGTCGTGATGTAGTAACCATCCTTCTTGCCATTTGCGGAGACGTTTTCTTTGGGTTGCATCCCTCAGTTTTGTCAAAACTTGCTCGTAGAAAGGGCCGTTAACAGTTTGTCCAGCTGGTACGAATTCATTGTGTGCCAAACCTTCGATATCGAAAAATGCAATGAGCATCACCTTTTGTTTTCGATTTGACATGATATGATTTCTTTGGTCGGGGAGAGAAGAGGACGTTGTGTCCCATTCTGTTGACTGCATCTTTGTCTCTGGGTCGTAAGCGAACACCCAGGACTCGTCACCAGTAACAACTTTCTCAAGAAACATCCAGTCCTCTGTGCTTTTCTCAAAATACTCGCCAGCCATCAACTTTCGACATTCCATTTGTTTCGGGTTCAGTAGGCGCTGGACAAACTTTGCACTGACACGTTTCATCTTCAAATCCTCAGACAGAATTGCATGAATGGATCCATGAGAGATACTCACTTCTTGTACCAACTCGTTGATGGTCATTCTTCGGTCTGATCTGATTAACTGTTTCACTTTTTCGACCATTTCTTCGTCTCTGAAGCTTGACGGTATCTCACTGCGATTCTCGTCTTCCAACGATTGCTGTCCACTCTTAAATCTTGAAAACCGCTCGTAAACGAGTGTTTTCCTTAAAGCATTGTCACCGTGAACTGTTTGTAAGGCTATCAAAGTCTCTGAAGCAGATTTCCACATGAACTTCATGTTTGCGCGTTGCTTGAACTGAGACATTGTGCCAACAGATCACCACACACTCCTCCGTTCAGCTACACACTGCCTGTTATGACGTGTTCACACTTGTCATATTCATAATTAGGCAACCTAAAGATTGTACTGTACAAGATTCATTGATTGCATCACAAATGCAAAAACAACAACAACATTCCGGGAACTTTTTTATATATATAAAGGTAAATTTATGATAAGAAGAAAGAGATATACGTATAGCACTTGTTCCATAGGCAAACATACACACTTAAACGCTAATATGTAGAGTACTTGCGATATTTCGGTATTATTACCGTAGACTTGCTGTAGAGGAGGAGAGACACACACACGTGGATAGAACAAAAAACTAGGACGACAGTAGCGACACGTAGCGGACAGCGCATCGTTTGGAGAACAGTTGACTGCTATATGGCGCGTGGAACAATTGACAACTGTACAGCGTGTAAGTTCGGGATAGAATTGTGGAAAGAAAAGGGTTGAAAATGTAGAGAAAACAGGTTAGAGTTATTGAAGGTTAAGTCCAAGATAGATTTTCGCGCTTAAACCATGAATAAGGCGCCCTCCCACAGACGGCGTGTTGAGGTGCTAGTCGTAGTGGGTAAAATGTGGATTATGGCAACCAGGAAAGATAGATC
>JAGDQP010001183.1:50294-130213 GCA_022664845.1 Lepisma saccharinum | reverse complement strand
AAAAAATCGGCATCGATCATGCTCTTGAATTGGTTATGAACTTTCTTCCGTGAATGTTTGAACTCTCTCGGCTTGTATTTATTGGAGCAGCTAGGAAATTTCGTCCAACGATAAGAATACATTAGACATATACGGAGATAGTGCTGCCATCTTTTGTTGGAGGTCGTTGCTTTAGATTATCCTTAATGAAACCTTCTTGAAAGTATTACCTTAACCACAGCCAATAACAAAAAGGATGTTTCGTGTGTAGAAGTCATTAAAAAAAAACAATAAGCAACGTGTCTGGAACGATATAACTTTTGCCAAATTATTTCCGATCTTAATTAAAAAAAAGTACGAGGACCAAAACACTGGGTACTGCCAATTTCGGGGCACTTAGTCTAATACTTTGGTCAATTAAAGGTTAAATTCGCATGACTAGCTCAATGCAAGTTCACTTCTATCCTAAACCAACTAAAATAAGAAACTCATTCCTTGAATCAGTTCAGCACCTCATATCAATACAGAAGACATGTTTGTTTGTGTGGAGACAACTATCCACCCATGTTCTTTCTTTTGATTTTCTTGTACGTTTTTTACGTGTTGTCCTTGAAGAAACTAGATGGATTCGAAGCTCATATTGAAACTTTTGTTAACGGAAGCTAAATGAAGGGTACTGGTACCATAAATATACATCTGTGTATTCGTTGGTTTTACAACTTCTGGGGGGGGGGGGGGAATGAATACTGTGAGGTCTAGCTAAACCTGTAAGTGATGTTCAAAATGCTGTACAAACTACTAGCGATGTCTTCAGAAAAGTAGTCTTATTATAAAAATAAAGAATTTATTTTAAATCATTTTGTAAATATATTTATATCACGTGTCTTTTTTTGATAAATGCATGTCCCTTGTTTCTTAGGAACATAGTTTAGATATTATGAAGTCAGCAACAGCGTCACATGTGATTGACGTTGCTGTGTTGCGGTCGGAGAAGCGTGTTCGTTTCATTCAAGAGTTTAAAAAGAACCTTTTCCTGGTATCCGTGCACTGCCAAGGCCAAATGATGTACGCTGTTATTCAGGTAAGTGCAACTTTTTTTTTTTTTAACTTTCGTTAACACTGCGTAGTTTGTTCCCAAATATGGTTCGTGACTGTTTTCCGTTTTGACTGAATGTTGATTGTAGCCTTGTTAATGAAGTTATTGCGGAAAATCCATATTCGAACTGTGAAGTCAAGCTCACAATGAAAAGATTGAGGAATAGTTATAATAATAATAATAAATCTGAGTCCTAAATTTGCAACCGAGCAGCCTAGCTGTTAGAGCGTGAGCTTCACATTCTGGAGGTCCTGGGCCCCTCCGGAGGTCACCACTCAACATCATTCCTCACCTTCCAACCTGGAGGGTGATGTGAGGTGGAGGGTTATCTCCATGCTGGAGGGTGATGTGAAGTGAGGTGGAGGGGCAGATCATAGTTGGAGTTGTGGTGCTGGTGACCTCCGTGCCGGAGGGTGATGTGGAGGGCAAGATCAGAGCTGGAGGGGAGGGGAGGTGGTGGTGGTGACCTCCGTGCTGGAGGGTGATGTGGAGTGGAGGGCGAACTCCATGCTGGAGGAGAACTCCATGAAATTTTGGAAAGCGGCCCCAATAATACATGTGGATGTGTATCAAATGAACTATCCTAGATCTTGACATTGTTTATTTTAACTGAGAAATTAGAATGCCCGTAATTACATAGGTGTTTATGACGCCAAAGATGCCAAAAGGCCTTAAATAATATCATTTTTGAAAATATTTCAGTATAGCAAATTAAAACGACATTCCAGTAATTTGCCAAATAAGATGCTTGATTACATACATCCAGTGTTTCCTTCAGAGATGTGACCGGGGGGGGCGGTCTACCCCAGAGTATCAATAATACCTCCAATCAAAATCAACAAATATTGTAGCAACAAGGGATAGAACAACTCATTGTTCTGCTAGAATTAGAACCTACGTAGTCAAGCCAACAAGAAACCTAGGACATTTACAATTGCAAAATTTTAGCGTGTTATCCGCCAGGCCGTCACTCACACAATAAGTAAAAATTTCCTTGCGAAACGTATTCAAGCTTTCGTTCCGGAAACTGGAACATTATTCAGAGCAATCTTTATGGCCCCACCCATGCTCCGAAAATTTTCTGGCGACGCCCATGCTCCGGAGGTTGACCCTGCGGAGGTCACCCCTCAACATCATTCCCCCTCACCCTCCAACCTGGAGCGTGATGTGGAGTGGAGGTGGAGGTGGGGGGCTCAGATCAGAGCTGGAGTGGAGGTGGGGGGCTCAGATCAGAGCTGGAGGGGAGGTGGAATGGAGGTCAGGCCAAAATAGACGCCTTTGGTCATGGGTTCGATTCCAGAAATCGACGGTCCTAAGTGAGGTATTTTTCCCCAAGCTCTTTCCCTTAGTCTAACAAGGCTAATTATAGGGTTGTTACTTTGGAAACTACTTTCTTCCAACATCCTCTCCCCACCCCTATTCTGCCCCGAGATAGTTGCCTAAAGGCCATAAATGAAGTTCAAATTTAAAAAATCTGCACAAAATTGCTACCTTGAACTTTTAACATACTTTGCAAGCACAACAAATGCTACGTCAGTTTCAAATCAATGTCTAATATTAGGTCACTATTGTCATTCGATGCATCTTGTCAGTTTGTCATTTACTACTATGAATCTGTGTACTGCAACTTCTATCCAAATGCAGGCGCTGTGAACTCGTCACAAAGTTGATGAAAACTTATTAAACTGGAGGTGGTTTTTATATTAATGGAAGGTAAACATTGTGCAAACGCTCCCAGTGTTTTCTTTTATCGATTCAAAATATTTGTCAAATCGTATCATGTTATTGCCTTCAAAGCAAGGTGTATCAATGAGATATCATGCGTTCTTCTTCGTCTTGAACTTCGTAGAATAATCACAACCACCACCACCACTGTATTGAAAGCATTAACATTTAGTTTAAAATTTATTAAAATTTCTACAAGATATTGTTCGATAGTTAAATTTTTTTTCCTTTTTCCCCGCCGTGTGCAGCATTTTGACCTTTCAATGTACAAATTCAATAGATTTAGTTTCCCAGTTAATGAGAAATTCTCTTCAAGACCGTCCCTCAAATTCTAGGCCACAGCACAGACCCACAACTGTAAAATTTTTAAGCTTAGAAATGGATAGTAACCCCAGAAAACTCTTTACTTACAACCCTCCAATCATGCCCCTTCCTCAAGAAAAAACAAAATCGTGCAGAAACCCAGCAATTAATAATAGAAGACACGAATTTGACTTTATTTATGGCCTTTTGGCATTTTTTGACCCAGGCTGGGATGGAGAAGGTCAGGGCCTTAAGGTACCATCCCGGCATTCGCCTGATGAAAAAGGTAAACCTTGGTCAGTCAGGATGGTGGGCCGCGGGGTCAAACCCGCGTACCTAACAATTGTCAATCCGAAGTCCGTGACGTTACTGCCTGGACTACGAGGGTTGGGAATAAGTTGACTGACAGGGACTCGAACCTGGATCTTCCAGTTGCCGGTTGGGTGTGCTGTCTTACACCACCATGGTACGGCCAATTCTTATGATAGTGAGAGGTTCGCCCAGAGGAAGATTCGTCACTCCAGTAGCTTGAACAAGATTAACTGAAGGGTTTTTACCATTGCCATCAAGTGAAGGAGTAACGTCCAAAGAATGGGACTTATAATATTAAAATACATTTCGAACTCCTTTTCTCCCCTCAGAATTACCATTTATACAGACTTTTCTTCTCGGATAGATGGAGTTCTGATCGATGTCCTGAACCAAGATAACTAAAAGCCATAAATATAATTCGATTCAATGAAATGTTCTGGACCTCCAACTACGTCATTTCGTCCGTCATTTCCAATCTTTCAGTATTTTTTTTACGGAGGTCGTTGCCGACTGCAAGCCAAAGAATATTTCATGCAGTTTATTTGTTGTGAAACATCAATCAGTATAGCAGTAATTGGTTTAATGTCAACATTGCCGTAACTAAAATCTAATTTTATCACCGTTCAGGGTGCAGGTCCAAAAACCCACCAAGCGTCCGCTTCCTCCCAAGATTCTAGGTTTTGTGACCACAGTTCACTACTTCTAATTACAATTTAGTTCTCACTTTCCGACGTTATATTGGGTTAATATCGAAAATCCATCGAACCCCACGGCCTGAGCTAAACATGCGTAATTTCCATACAATTCAAATCCATCTTAGCCGTACTGGAATAGCGAGAGAACATCTATCAAAAGCTTTGTAGCAGTTTTAATATTGCCGGCCCCTTTATGTCACACACTTTCCACTTAAAAAGGTTCTATTTATGAACTAAATGTTGAAAATTGGTGGATTCCGTTTTTTGGAGTCGGAAAATGGAAACAAATGAGCACTGCTATTTTAGTAACTGCTGCGATAGCATTCTTTGATAGCATCTCGCACACAGTGGCGAAGCGTGGCATAAACAAGTGGGTATCTTGAGTTATTAATTAGTAGTCATATATTTCCTAAAAATATCATATTAAAAGAAAATCAGTGAATACATTTGAAGGAAGGATGCAACTGCTTACCTCATCTAACTCCTTAAGATGAGCTTAGATAAGCTCCAACCACTCAGCCCCTGTGGTCGAATAATTATATGTCTCAGGGATTCCGCCAGGATTTTCAGTTTGGGGGGGGGGGCGTGAAGTCAAAATTGAGTGGGTGTAAGTGGAGTTTTGCACGGTTTCTATCAATTTTTGACCGCAAAAATGTTAGTTAAGGGGGGGGGTTATCGAGGATTTGGGGGTGACACCTCCGCAGGGGGTCTGGCGGTATCACTGATATGGCTGATTGCAGAAAACGCTGAGGAGGGAGTTTGTGTTCGAGGGCCGCTCACTCCACCACACGACTGCCTAGATAAGACCTTTGATAAGAGGTTTTGACTATGTTCTCACTCCTTCTTGACTGAAAATGTTCATTTCGTAACGGTCCCAAAATAAAAAAGGATTGGTACATATTTATGTTGTATAAAAGTGAGTCAGTTGTTTTACTGTCCGATTTAAACGAAAAGCATTAATTTTCACCCCATTGAGCAAAAATTTAATTTCTTTTACAACAAGAATTAACGTGTCGTGACGTAAGCTGTCAACTAAGGAAAGTTTAAATCTTTGTTACCAGTGGAAAGCGCTGGCGAGTTACGGTATCAGGAAAAGGTGGGCAAAAGTCCTATATCAATAATAGAAAAAGTTATAATTGAGTGATTGAATTGTTATTAATGTCGTGAACGAACTGTTGAGCTTTCAAGGTCTGAGCCTTCAAGTTTTAGGTAAAATGGGCTCCGAAACACTTCGTTGAATGGACCCCGCCAGCAATTGAACCCGTGACCACGCGCAAAGAAAGCCAGCATGCTCACGGCCACCACATTTTCAATACTTATAATTCAGTTTATTAAATAATTATTCAAAATTTCTAAAAGATTGAAATACTATATCCTAGATTTAGTTACGAAGCGTAAGAACTGAAGAGTTATTCAACCGTTGCCATCCACAATTGGCAAGTAGGGAAATTTTGGAAACTAATTCTTCCATTCTCTACTTGTTTTTGGTAGAAATTCCCCTTTCTCTTTATCAAAAACTATCTACAAGAAAGTTTTTTAATACTGCGCATGTGCAGAACTGAAAACTGAAAATATCTAGATAATCATACGAAAGCCTGTTTTTTTTTCCTCCATTACAATAAAACCACGTGAAATATTAAAAATTCTACTAAATTTTTCTGAGTATTCCTAGCAACGTTAACAAAAATTTTTAACAGTGACAAAAATTTTACTTATTGTGATCTTTTGTACAAGGAAATAATCACTCAAATACAAAGAAATTAAAAATAGCATTTACCAAACTCCACAGCCACACGAATCAGTTAGTTTACAATATTGCTATTGACTGATTAAAGGAACCAATTTACATGTTTATAGGTATGGATTGCATTACAGCTACATCAAACATTAAAGCAAAAAGAAAAACGTGAAGTATGTTTCCGGTAGACGCTACTTTCAAATAACAGCGTATTGCAAATCTTATAATCTGAAATAAACAACAGGTATTTCAAATAAGCCGTGTTATCAGATTCAATTGTCATTCCAACAATCCTAGCAAAGCATAGCTTAATAGGTAAAAAATTAACGACTTTATCTAAGGCATACTGTGTATTATACAATCTTATATCTCCTCTGTGTCCATCTGTCGACAACTTTCGAGTCAGGAACTACCAGGGCTACGAAGATAGTTGATGTCCCGTGACTGACATCTCACTTACTGGTTTCCATTATAGACCCCCTATATTAAATTTTTAACCTATTAAAAGAGAACAATAGATTATCTCCAGCTTTTTTAAGGTACCGGTTAGTATTGCAAAAATCTTTCCATCTTTTTATTTTAATAAGTAAATGGTTTAAGAAAAGACCTATATTAGAATTTAGACAGTTTGATTTCTTGACGTATGCCTTATTGTCTTTGTGCGATCAGTCTAGTAGATGCTGATATTAATGGGAGAGTATCAACAGAAGTAAAATTCAATCTGCAGAGAAAAAACACGAGGAAAAAAAAAATCACAGAAGAAAATAAATTTATTTATTTATCCGTCCCCGAATCAATCTCCAACATAGTTATATTATTGTTGAAAGACACCACAGAAAATAGTTTGGTATTGAGAATTACACTAATGTCATAATTTTAAACTACAAAATAAAATTTAGCAGAATGAAACGAATTGTCACAAGACTTCCTCTAGTATGAAACAACATCACCAAAAGCATTAAATTAATATTATCAACATTCATGAAAATAAAGCTTATAGTCTCGATCGAGACGAGAGGCAAGTCTCGATGCATAGTGTCTCGTTCTCGTCTCGATTCCTAGACCTTGGTCTCGAATTCGAGACGAGACGAGACCAGTCCCGGTTTCTGTACCATGCCTAAAGAAAATAGAAAATAACTTTCACGGACCAAAGTTCGTTTTGTCTTTCAATAATGGATACAATTAGTTTTAAATAAATGCTAGTAGTAACCACAGGTTTGTGTACAGAAACTTTTGGGACATTATTCTGTTCTAAAAGTGTCTGCGAACAAACCTGAGTTTACTATTAATATTTTATTAAAACTAATTCTACTCATTATTGAAGAACGAAACGAACTTTGGTCCGTGAAAGTTAATTTCTATTTTCCAGTACTGAAATTTGAATAATTGACGTAAAACGAAAATGGCGGGACCCCCACTTGGATTGAGCCTTAAAAAATGAGTGGAGCCACACACATACACACGCGAGCTATACCAAGCGTAAGAGAGACATTGAGGAATGTCTGTCTATCCGCTTGACGAACTTTTCAGTTTGTGTCTGTCGTCTGCTTCTACTAGACTGCCGCACGTGTGAACAAGAGGATTCAGCCATTTTGGAGATAGCAAAAGCATTTACAATACTTTTAATTGTTTCTTAAATTTTTTATATCATAGGATGTTACATAAAAGAACAAATGGGTGATATTTTCGTGGTAAAAGTCCAAATCAAATTAAAGCTCATTATCAGTAAAAACAAATGTAATTAAATATAATTATTACAAAATTGGGTAGACGCTGTCTATCTTGTCTACCCCGAGAATTCGCCACTTCTCTCGCACATTTTCATTTTTAGAAAATAGGTTGGCACTTGGCAACACTTAACAACTGTGGTGCTTAGGGGGCGAGAATGCACATACTACTCTTCTCTTGTGTCGAATAATGTGTGTGTCAACGGGGTCCCCATTGAACGGAGTGGTTCGGAGTCCACTTTACCAAAAACTGTCTTTAGAAGCTCACAAGCTCGTTTAGGACGTTAATAACCACATCAGTATTTGTGCCAAATTTGGTGTCGATAAAACCAAAAGTATTGAAGCAAATTGAATTTAAAAGTACGTTTGCAACACTGACAACTGGGGTATTCGGGGACAATGATACCCACAGTATTTTTTGTGTCGAATAATGTTGTTGACAAGTTTGGTGCGAGTAAGTCCAAGCGAAAGAAACAAATTTGATTTTAAAAAAATAAGTTGGCAACACTGACATCTGGTGTGCTTGGGAACGGCGACACTGGTAGTATTTTCCTATTATGTCGTTTAATGTTTGGCAGTTTTGGTGCAGATAGATATAATGGAACGGAAGCAATTTGAAAAAATGAAGAAATTGAGTTGGCAACACTGACCCATTGCAGACAGTTTCGGAGGCTCTGAACAAGTCTAACATAGTCATACAAAGACAACCACATCTCTACACCTTGTGGTTCCTGAGATTTATATAGGACAGACTGCCGGATTGAACAGATTATAAGGTCCTTTCTTTTAGCCATGCTAATAAGGAACATAAAACTAGTTCCTACTAATGGTAATTTTAATATAAGTACTCCCACCACCCCCGTCTGTGTCTTTTAAAGTCACCTGATAGTTGCATTGGAACAAGCGAAATGTTGTGACGAAAGATTTTATCAACGTGTTGATTTATAATAGTATTTTTTTTTAGTTGAAAGAACTAGCAGATAATGTGCAAATAGTTGTTTTCAGTTAGCGTAGTTTCGCGAAATTGCGTCTTCGCAAGAATACACGAAATTGCTATCTTGAGGATGAGATTTACGAATGGTCACGGAGGAACTAGACTTCAAATCGTAGACATGAATAATCCGACGGTAGTTCGTATGAGAAACTCCTAGTCTAATATACACAGTTAATACAATAATGTTACAGAAATTTTCATTCAAACACTGAATATCTTCCTTATAATTGAATTTACTATCGCAAAGTTAGTTTTAGAGAATTGAACACTAAATTGGAAATTAATAAAATGAAAATACTTCTAAGATAATTATCCAAAAACTAGATGATTCCTGTTTTAATGTATTAATTTCGATTGTCCATCTAGTGTCCGTTAGTACATAATTTAAATTATGACCAAATACATATAAGATACATATTAACTGTTACGTATTCAGGCAATGAAATGAGATACCATTGAAATCCACAAATGCTTCTTAAGAAAACCGTAGCAGTGCGTAGGGATTTTATTTCCTTGCAATCAGTATGCTGCTTCATTGTTAATTATTTAGTACCGCACTAATATGCAATATTTAGGCTAGTTTCGTTGGGAATTAATGGGAAAAGAACAATTTTGAGATGTATTAAAGCAATATGGTTACAAGGTAATTGAACCTATTTTGTATCTTTTGGTCTCGGCAGTCCCATCAATGTCACTATTCTGGAAATGCTATTATTCATTAAAGTTGAAGAAGCTCAAAGACGTTTAGAGAAGCAGAAAAAAAGTCTGATTTCGGAAGTACTTCAAACAAACGAAGAATCGATCTCTTGACATTTGCACAACATCAAAGACCAGGTCATTCAGCAATGCGAGGACCGTGTAGTAAATTCGCTAACCAGATCCCTGACATTAGAATCAAATCCTAGAATTTGAACTTATTTTGAGGCTTTTAGGTATCTCAAACTCAGGCTGGGGTAGTGTGGGGGAGAGAATGTTAGGAGGTAGATGGCCAGGGCCTATTTTGTAGGTACCATTCCAAAATTTGCTTAGTATGATCGATTAAAAACCTGTGAAGACAAGCCCGTAGCCAGAGCTAAATGTAAGGATGGGCAAGCAACTTTACAGGAGAGGCGATAGATATAGATATATTTTACAAATAATTCATGTATATTTACGCGTTAACAATTAGGAGAAAATGGGATACAGTGAGACATTGGGGTACACTTGAGACAAACGGTGTTTTAGGTTTACTATTAATTTGTAGCTGGCAATACCGAGCTGGAAATAATGGCCAAGTCGATCGTGTCTTGTTGTGTTAGTTACGCAGTAGATGGAGTAAGTGTTCGTGTGGTTCTGTTCATACAGTTTTTAGTAATCTCATTCAGTAGTTAAGGAGAAATCATGTACCTACCCCCCCCCCCCCCAGAATTATAGAAGCACATTCAACGAGCGTTTTGACTTTTTCACAGTGTACTCAAAACAGTTTCGCAAACAAATCTCTTTTAGTTAGTGTATTCTTCATCGGCATAGTCCAGACGGAAAGCTAGTTCATGTATGTCTAAAAACTGAATAACTTCCACCACAGGCTTAATGTACCATGACGCCTAATACGGATGCTTTTCCAGTTCATAGTTGAGACAATACAAGCAGTCCCGAATCTCTTTTGCTTTCACATTTTTCTCGCTTCAATATGAGATTTCGTTTTTCTCATGTCTTGAAAACCCATATAGCCACAGTCTAGAGCATTGTTCCAGTTTCGATAGCAATTATCCGTGAATGCTGCTACTTTCGATAGTTTGCAACACTGGACTGAAACGATAGTTGGTGACACTTGTTAAAACAAAATTGTCTTTTCCTTCGAATTGTGCGAGTAAATTCATACACGAATTGTTATAATAATTTTTTTTAAAAATCACTATAAAACAAACGATAGATGGCTATTTTTCAATTTCCTTACTACAGATTCTGTCAACTACAATAAAAAATAACTTCTGTTATCTCCTCGGACAGACACCGCACGTGCTTTGGTTACGGGCCTGGCAAGTATTTCCTCGTTGCCCTCACCAAAAAATGGAAGCCCAGACTAAAAATGACCAACTTCGAGCCTCGACAAGGAGCATAACATAATGTATAAGATTATTGATAGATCCCTCTAGAATAAAAGTATATTAATTTTTATGTTCGTCGAACCTCCTTGACTTCAACAAATTTTCGGCTCTGAAAAGGACCTTCTTTATGGACATCCATCCTTCACAGAAAAGATTTTACCTAATACAGGTAAATCTTCAGCAAATAAGATTTTGTATTGAATATATTTGCACATCATCTCTTTTCAGTCATAGGTGTTGGAATGCTGAGCTAGGACATTCCCAATAGCTTAGTGTTTAATAATTAAGTTTTCGGGTTTTTAAGATTTATTTTCCGTAAGCGAATTGCTATAAGTTCGCTATTTCGTCACCAGAGAGTACCGTGTTAGGAGACAGCAGAGTCATCTATCGTTAGTTTTGATAACTCACTGAACAATTTGTAGACATTTAAAATTATTATCCATATAATACGTAGCTCCATAGTCACTGACTGACACTCACTGACTGATCAGCATTCCCAGGCCAATCTACTGAAGCTAGAAACATAAAATTTGGTGTGAAGGTGTAGGACCATGAGTAGGTAAAGGAAAAATCCGACATTTTGAAAACGTTGCCATCTTGGATCCAAAATGGCCACCAAACCCATTGTTGTATAGAATACACAGCCTACATAAAGGGTTGAAATGCAATTTGGTTTGAAGGTACATCATCACTTGTAGGTTACGAATATATTACAAAAAGTTTCTAAAGACGCCATCTTGGATACAAAATTACGGACCCTAAAAATTATTTTCTACGCCGTTTGAGCTAGAAACACCAAATTTGGTATGAAGGTCCATGATCACTAATAGGTTAAGAAATTATTAGAAAATGTTGAAAAAGTCGCCATCTTGGATTCAGAATGGCCGCCGAACCCATTATTATATAGAATTCACAGCCTAAACGGTTGCAGCTAGAAACATTAAATTTGGTATGGAAGTACATTATCACTAGTATGTTACTAAAATATTACACAATATATATCCAAAGACGCCACCTTGAATCCAAAATGGTGGGCACAAAAATCAATTTTTGACACCGTTTCAGCTAGATAAATGAAATTTTATATGAAGCTGTACCATCACAAGTAGGTCACGACAATATAAGAAAACTTTCAAAAAGTCGTCAACTTTGATCCAAAATGGCCGCTCAAAAAAAAATCCGAACCATTGAAGCTGGAGAAACGAAATTTTATATGGTGTATGACCAAGAGTAGGTTACAATAAATGGGGGCAAATCTCCCCTTTTGGAGTCGCAGTCCCCTCCCCGTGGGAGGGTGCAGATGGACACCATGGCGGTGCAGTCCCGCAGAGAGATTGTGGTTAAAGGGGGCGCTGACCCCAGTGAAGCAAAGCGAGTCTTTTGTTAAAACTTGTTAGCTTAAGGTAGAGTTTTACCACATTCTGATAAGTTCCGGTTTGTTATCCAAAAGATAATTCCGTATTAGTTGTAATCTGCAGGTTAGTCTTATCAGAAAAACTTGGCCTAAGTACAATATGTAGTTTTCTAAATAAATATATATTAATTTACATTTATATATACGTACTAACAAATTCATGTGATATATTAATAATTATTTTAATATTTTAATTTTTTTCTAGATTCTTTCAGGCGGCTTTGGAGGTAAAACTAGTTCGTATAAGGGATCACTGGAAGTTGTAGGACCTGATGGGAAGCCTCATTCCTGGCGTGGTAATGTACAACCATTTTTGGAAGAAACTTCAGTTCTTTTCAACAATAAACGCAGCCTGATGATAGACTCCAGTGTAGTAGGAGCTGTTAGTAACATGAAGTTACATGTTAAAATAAACTATGGCCGGTGGCGATAAAGAACTTTCATATTTTTCACTAATCTTCATATTTTGACTTTATCCAATACTTGGTACGTATCCTTGTAAATGAAACAGAGTGAATTCTTATTAATAACGCAAAGCTCTTTTTCAGTATTATTTAAGCTGGTAACTAATATTAATAATTACTAGCTTAAACAATGCTGGAAAAAAACTTTACATTAGCAATAAGAATTCACTCGTACTCTAAAAATATATTTATTTTCTGTTTCATTTGAGAATACATACCAAATACGTAATATCGTGTATTGAGTAAAATTAAAATACAAAGTTAATATGAAATTTAGTGCAAGGGAAAATATTAGTTTCAGCTGCAGAAGTGAGCTTTTTATTTTATGATTTTGAATGACTATGTCTTTAAACTTAAATAACTGTAGCCTTCTAAGTTGGAAAATATACATAAATACTTCTTAAATGATTGATGTTTCTAGAGTATAATGTACATTAATATATGATTTTCTGACAGCCATAAACCGAATTACAAATTATCTTGATTTCAGTTTTAAATTCTGTATTTTTTCACAGTGAAAATATATAATTTTATATATTTAAAAAAACAATATATATATATATATATTTCACTGTGGAAAAGTATAGAATTTAGAATTCAAAACAAAATAATTAGCAATTCAGTTTATGGCTGTCACAAAATCATATATTAGTCAACATTATGTTCGTACGTCATTTATTAGAATAAGCTGAGAGTTAGTTACCAGTTGGTACGGACTCGTTTTACAAGAATCGAGCCAACACATTTAGGAAATAACGTTAAGTTAGTGTTGGTTATTTTTCAATTTCAGTTATAAAATTTAGAAGATAGCGTCATTGTTTTTTTTTTCCTTATTTTAATTTTATTCACACGAGAACAAGTGGAAGCTAAACTTGTTTTTTGGGGGGCGAAGAGGAGGCGATTGACAGAAACCTGATTTTTCAAACCTGATTAGGAACGAAAAAAATCGGGAGAATTTTACAAACATATTTGTAAAATAACTATTTATAGTAAGAGATTGTTTTGTAAGTTCAAATTTGAACTTGATGATGAAGCATTTTTGTTTATTTTCCGTGGCTTGTTAACTTGATACGGAACCACGTTTTTTTAGGTGTTACAAGGAAATTTTGTACTCAACGTTAAGTATTGTTAAATAACTCACAAGTACGTAATCATATTTATTTTGGTACGATTATTACTACGGTCAAATCTAGCGAATAGGAATATGACCCACACTACATGTATTTATTATTTAACCTTGGAAAAAACACAAAAAGAAGTATTGTAATATTTTTTTTTATTTATTAGTGTAAGGAATGATTCATTACAAAAAGATCATATTTTTATCACAGATTTACATTTAACGTGAAACGATCTGATTTAAATAATGAAACGTTACCGAAATATATACAAAAGTAAATCATGTAAGTACTATAATACTGTGTTTACTAACATCAATACTTTTTTCTGTAATGAAAAATTACATATATTATTAATCAACGTTGAATACATTTTAATATGAAATGTTAGCTTTAAGAAACCGAATCTTTAACGTGAACTCCTGTGTTGCTTGCATCTTAAACTTATCTTGAAGAACGTCAAGATGGGTTAAAAAATATTCTGACACTAACGTGTTCCAAGTATCCAACTTATTGAAACTACAGTCATGTGAGGACCGTGTCATCATAAAACATTCTCAGGTAATATTCTGATGTATTTTTTCTTTTTACTTTTTATTCATAGAATATTAATGTTATTTATCAACAAAATTAAACACACACACAAAAGCTGATTGCAAATCTTTAGAAGAAAATGTCAGGAAAAATACGTAACAATCTAGACGATAAATTTCAGAAGGAATAATTAGAGAATGGTTTAGTTTTCTACTCAAAAGTAAACTCAAGGTCAACTATGAGAGATTGGTAAAGAAATTAATAAACTTATGTTGAAATCATTCCTGAAACTATAACAGGTAGAATGTTGTGATATTCTTCATGTACTGTTTTTTTTTCTTTATCTTTGAAAATTCTTAATCCAAAACTTGGCTTTATTTGAAATAGACATAAAATCGGGGAGATTCAAGAATTTATTTCCACCTGCTTAAAAAAATATTGGACATGAAATTTAATGTTCAGATTATATTGCCACTAATATTTTTTTAAACTTACTAAACACATTTTGTAAAGTGATTTTTCTTAGTTTATTCCCACTTGTACTATCTATATTAGCATGATTAATCGAAATATTATCAACATGGAATTGAAGTTATTCTAGCTTTTAAACAGAAGTAAGAACTATATTTTTAACACCCACAAATTTAAAGCTTTGGAACAAAAACAATTCACAAATAAATGTGCAAAGTAATTCCTTCTCTAAATTCATATTTGCACCTAATAAATCAATCATTTTCGTTTATTTCCCGTGACGTATTAACCTAATATGGTGCCACTCTTCAGGTGCTACAAAGAAATATTTCAGTAAGCGTAAAGCATTTTTAAGAAAGTCAATTAAAACATACACGTACATTCATTGTTACAATTATTTCTATGGGAAGGTATAGCGAATGGAAATATAACACACATTTATGATTTAACCTTGGAAAACTAAAACCGCATCACGTTATGCACTGGGTAAAAGCTTTAAAAATAGTGACATCTATTTAAAAGAATTAAATACTTCAATTCGGTTGACAATATTTCGAATAATCACGGTAATATGAAAATTACTTATTGGGTTTAACTAAGAAAAAAAGCATTTTACCAAATATAGTGTTTAGTAAGTTTAAATAAACATTAGTTGCAATGTAATCTGAATATTAAATTTAATTTCCAATATTTTTTACTCAGTTCGAAATAAATTCTTGAATCTTCCCGATTTTATGTTTATTTCAAATAAAACTAGGTTGTGGATTAAGAATTTTGAAAGATAAAAAGAAAAACAATACATGAAGAATATCACAACATTCTACCTGTTAATAGTTTTATGAATGATTTCAACGTAAGTTCATTAATTTCATTATCAATCTCTTAGTTGACCTTGATTTTACTTTTGTGTAGAAAACTAAACCATTCTCTAATTATTCCTTCTGAAATTTATCGTCTAGACTGTTACGTATTTTTCCCGACATTTTCTTCTAAAGACTTGCCATCAGCTTTTGTGTGTGTTTAATTTTGTTGATAAATAACATTAATATTCTATGAATGAAAATTAAAAAAAATACACCAGAATATTACTTGAGAATGTTTTTTGATGACACTGTCCTCACATGACGGTAGTTTCAATACGTTGGATACTTGGAACACGTTAGTGTCAGAATATTTTTTTTAACCCATCTTGAAGTTGTTCGAGATAAGTTTAAGATGCAAGCAACACAGGAGTTCACGTTAAAGATTCGGTTTCTTAAAGCTAACATTTCATATTAAAATGTATTCAACGTTGATTAATAATATATGTAATTTTTCATTACAGAAAAAAGTATTTATGTTAGTAAACAAACACTATTATAGTACTTACATGATTTTATTTTGTATATATTTCGGTAACGTTTCATTATTTAAATCAGATCGTTTCGCGTTAAATGTAAATCAGTGATAAAAATATGATCTTTTTGTTGTAATGAAACATTTCTGATACTAATAAATAAACAAAATATTACAATATTTCTTTTTGTGTGTTTTCCAAAAATAAATATATGTAGTATGGGCACCGTAGTAATAGTCGTACCCAAATAAATATACTTACGTACTTGAGTTATTGAACAATACCTAACGCTGAGTACAAAATTTCCTTATAACACCTAAAAATGTGGTACCGTATCAGGTTAACAAGTCCCGGAAAATAAACGTGAATACTTTATAATCAAGTTAATATATTTGTAAAACTCTCCCAGTTGTGTTCTCTCCAGTTCCGGTTTCAAAAATAATTAATAGTGACCAAGTTTGTTACCCTCCTCCCTCCAAAGAAAAAAAACTCTTATAGAACTCACATGATTTTCTTTTGTATATATTTTGGTAACGTTTTATTATTTTTGTTTTCGTTGTCATACAAAAATTATGTATGTGATACTAAACCAAAATGTAGTTAATATTTTTCTGTTCCATTGTCTTTAAGTATAATACCCAGTTCAAACGTACGTGCATTTTCTGTATTTGCTCAAGGATAATATATTTGTGATGAAAAATTTATTTTTGTATGAAACGTGTATTTTTTTTTTCGTGTAAACTAGCTGAGCAAAATAAAAATAGTACTCAGATAACTGATTTGATAGTCCTACCTTAATCTAACTCTGTTACTGTCTTCAAACTTGTTTAATTACTCAGATACTATTTTTCGTACTCTGATGATGACTTGAGGGGCGAATCGAAATATCAAATGAAAAAGTTCACAATTCTATGAAAAATATCAGTCCGTATCGGGATAAATATTACTATTATTATTAGTAACACTCCTACCTTCCATTCTACGTGGTCTAGACAATTGCTTACTTCGGATATGCGCTGGATAGGGTTCAAGTTTCGTCATGTCAACTATCCACGAGTCTGCGGAGAGGGGTGTGGGGCAATCGTGACGTCACAGTACTCTCATTAGTGTAAAGTATCCTGGAGTAAACAATTCCGGAACAATGTCTTAAGGCAGTTACGATTTCAGCACGTTTTCATTGCGTATGAAGAAAAGAAAAAAATACCTAACCTGACTTTTTCTAACCTACTACGTCTATGAATGTTATGAATTGTTTAAAGTGTGTATTGTTTTCATCGCCTAAAAGGAAGAAAAAAGTCTTAATCGCAAAAGCAGAGCAGCAGAAAGCAAGAAGCATATAGGTAGATGAGTATCTAACCCAAGACCAGTAAACATATGTATATGAGCCTTGCCCATTGGGCCACTAGCGGTCAGTGCTTTCCGAAAGCTAATTACACGACTTTAGTTACGTAGTGCTCACGGGAATGTGGCGTTGGACCATTACTTTGTACGACCAACAACAGCCTTTCAGTCAGTAAGAACCAGCGTATGACCAAAACAGGGCAAAGACCTGTATTCGCCAAACACCGTGTTGGTTCAACGCCGGTTCTACGAAGGTTCGCCGAAGGTTGGTTCTACCAACACTGGTTTCATGCCAGTGTTGGTGTAGGGTTTATACGTAAGTACCCAAAAATAATTTAAAATCTCTGGTGTAGTAAAAAGTAATCCATTATTTTGCCAATAGATGGCTTCAGTGATCTGTATCTCGCGTTGTGTAAGTCCGATCGGGTTCAACGAGATGGCGTTCAAACGATGAGATTGCATACTAAAAACACTGTTCAGATAGTTGTGATGAGTTGACTCAGTGTTGTGTGAGCGCGCGTCAAAATGGACACTAGCAAAGAGAAAATACGCTATATTTTACAGTTTTTCTTCGATAAAGGCGAAAACGCAAGCCAGGCGGCTTCAAATGTGAATAGTGTTTATGGTCCTGATACTGTAACGTCCAATCACGCGCAATTTTGGTTTCGTCGATTCCGTTCCGGTAATTTTGACGCACTGTAAGGCCACGTGTCGAAAATGTCGATAAAATCATGGACATTGTCGCGTCCGACCGTCATGGAAGCACTGTTTCGATTGCCCAAGAGCTAAATATTGCACAAAAAACAGTGTGGAACCATTTGCATAAGGCTGGATACAAAAAGAAGCTTGAAGTATGGGTGCCACACGAGTTAACGCAAAAAAAAAACTCATGGACCGAATTTCCATCTGCGAATCGCTGCTGAATCGCAACAAAAGCGACCCATTTCTGAAGCGGTTGATGACTGGTGATAAAGTGGATCACTTACGACGTCGTCACGCGAAAACGGTCGTGGCCGAAGCGCGGTGCGCCGGCACAAACTGCCCAAGCCAGGATTGACGGCCAGGAAGGTTTTGCTGTGTGTTTGGTGGGATTGGCAGGGAATTATCTACTATGAGCTGCTCCCCTACGGCCAAAATCCTTAACTCGGAACTATACTGTCAACAATTGGATCGTCTGAAGGCAGCAATCGCCCAGAAGCGGTCAGCTTTGGCCAATAGGAGAGGCATTGTGTTCCACCAGGACAACGCCAGGCCACACACATCGATAGTGACTCGCCAGAAGTTCCGGGAGCTTGGTTGGGAGGTTCTTATGCATCCACCTTATAGTCCGGACCTGGCACCGAGTGATTACCATCTGTTCCTGTCCATGGCGAACACGTTTGCTGGTGCAAAATTCGCTTCAAGAGAGGCTTGTGAACATCGACTGTCTCAATTTTTTTGCCAATAGGGACAAGGGCTTCTATGAGCGAGGCATCATGATATTACCTTCCAAATGGCAACACGTTATCGAAGAAAACGGCGCATATGTGACCTAAATCGGATCATTCTAACTATGGTAAGTCAAGCCTTCAATGTCATGCAAAAATAATGGATTACTTTTTACTACACCAGATATTTATGATTTTTAGGTTATTTGGGGTGGTGTTAATTTTATTGTTGGTTCAACGCCATGTTGGTCTTACGCCGGTACCAATTCACGCATTTTTTTTTTTTTTCAAAATTATTTCATTATTATCAAGATTTGTGTTTTAGCGTGTTGGTCCTAAGCATATTACCCGTGTTCATACGTCAAGATTGTTGCTCTCCGCAGACATACCTGGCTATCCTAACCTGGTTTCTTCCAGATTTTTCATTGAGTCCCGCCAGATAAATGCAAGAGACTTGGAAGAAAAATGAGGCAAGATTTGTTAATGTGGAGAGAGATTGAAGACATTATGTATTTCTTTACACCATTTCTACTCAAGTCGTATGTGCCCTGGATAATTTAGTAAAATATTTACATTTACTACCGCCATACGTTTTAATTCTTGGAAGTAATGATCGTTCAACTGCTAACAAAAGAAAGGAAATTTATTGTCTGTGGATTTCAATTTCTGCGGCTAATGAGTTTAAAAATACTGTAAGAGCGCTTTTATGCATGGCGATTCTGTTGCGCCACAAAGAAATCGACGGTCACGCGCGGTTTTTTCGTACCTTTTTATGCATGTACGACCTGTTCTGCCAGTTGAACAAGAGAAAGGAAGCGTGTCGATAGTGTTGCCAGTGCTTTTTAATTTGCATTCGTGTATACTTTTCATACTGTAGTGAAAAGATGGACTGTACATCCTATCAGCTCCTGTAGACGAATACTAAATTCTGGGTTCTGTGCAGTACACCTATCCCCCTGAGTTTCCTTGACATTTCTCTTTTCATATTCATTTGAAGATTAATCCAACATTTGTTTGTATCAAGAACGCCTGGCAACACTTCCGCTGCAAAATCCAAGCCGCGCGATTGCATAAACATAACCATTGAAATCAACGTAGTTAGAGTGTGTTGCGAGGCTTCTCGCCGCTCGCGATCTCTAGAACACTAGGACATGATGTTCATATTGCTGCGGAATAAAATCTCGCCACAGATGCATAAAAACATCCATTTGTTTTACAGAACGAAAGGTTTCTGCTGTTTCTTGCCACGCGATAGAATCGCCATGCATAAAACGTGTGTAAGACAAGAAAAAAAAAAAAGCTTGAATTTATACGAAAAAGTATAATTTATCTTACCTTCTTTTTCCAGACGGCAAAGCAAAAAAATAAAAAAAAAAGATATTACAACATGGCAAAGAAACTTGCTTAATGAGCATAAAGAAGAAGAAAAAAACTGTAAATTTATTTTTTTTAAATGTAATTAACACACAAAAAAAAATAGTTACAAGGACTCGAGCCACATGGATCTTCCAATTGCCAGTTGGTTATGCTGTCCATTACTCTAAGAGACGTGGTGGTATAACGTACAGGATACGTCAATCGACAACTGCAAGATCTGGATTCGAGTCCCGGTCGCGGCGATTATCAATTTATCTGTGTTAATTTCAACCTTTACCATACACAATGTTCTCTTGTGAAAAGAAAGGAAATATTTTTTTTATCTTTACAGAATGTAGTTCTAATACGTCTTTTGTCACACAATTCTTATTCTTTACGTGGAGGGGGGGGGGAAGGGGACGGCTCTTACAGTAATATTAAGGAATTCGCCTGGTGTGACTGTCGAAATGAGTGGTGTAAGTAGACATCTCTGTTGTATTAACAACGACTTCTTTCCATTAGACTACAGGAGACTTTAATTTCTTTGATTGTATCCCTAAACCTCGTTGCATTTATAAACGCTATCTAACTTAACTTTTCCAGAATCAAGAAACTATTAAAAGGTACTGTAATCAGAGCCGTAGCCAGAATTGCATTTCGGAGGGGATCCACCATTTTCTTTCTTGAATCTTTGTATGTATATAAAAGGTACATAATTACACCTAAATTTATACTAATTCTATAAAGAAATAAGAATTTGGGGGGTCCGGATTCCCTGGACTCTCCCTCTGGCTACGCTACTGACTAATAAACCTGTCGCGTGGGTCTGAGGACGAGGTTTGTAGGTTATAATCGCAAGAGGGTCATATTTGTGGATTGTAGAACATAAAAGCTTGCAGAACTAAAATGAGTTAAAGCCATTTACCCTAAGTTTTTCGTAATAAATAAAATAACCTGTTTTAAATTTCGGATGGAACCTGTTTTTAAAGACAGTGATGATATTGATGAGAACAAAAGCGCAATCTAAATTTAAGGCTGAAGTGGTTGTATAAAAATTTTCAAGACTGTTGTCAAATTGTTTGTTTCACCAGGAAAATGTCTGATGGTACCTTGGTAAGGAGCTTAGCCTATTCTTTTCTCATTCCTTTCCACGGAAGAATGTTCTTAGAAGGACATCATTCCTCATATTTGTAATGAACTTGGGTCTTAAATTCCAGAGACTGATCAGAACATCAAACTAAATAGTGCGGTATATTAAAAACTAAACCTCTCTCAGGTTAATGTAAAGCCAAGATCTCCAACAAAAGATGGCAGCACTATTTCCGTATATGTCGAATGTATTTTTATCGTTGCACGAAATTTGAATGCTGCTGCTACTAATTCAAGAAGTTCATAACCAATCCAAGAGTTCGATCAATGCCGATTTTTTTTTTATATTTTCTTTCTTGTTCATGTTGAAATCGCTTCATTTTTGTTACGGATATCCTAACCGCAAGATTTTTTTTATCAGCTCGACGCGCAGGGCTGGGCAGCCATACTGTAACTCACTTGGAAACACTTCCGGTACTAATTAGCCCACTCTCGCTTATCCTGAACGATAAGTAACAGCGAGAAGCGTTCAAACCAGCAGCTGTAGTTTGGTCTTGTAGTCGTTGGAAAGCTGATCTAAAGGTCCAGGGTTCAAACCCTGGCGTTGACATTTTACATATTTTTTAAAAAAGAAAAGGTTTTTTCTTTTTTTATGTAAATACACAAAAGGAAATTTAAAGTTGTGATTTACAATTTTAAGAGATGCCACTAAAAACTAGGATGTCTATAAACCCACCAGGGCGCAAGGGGAGGAGGGTGCGTCCGAATGGAGCTGGGGGGCGTTAGCCGCGGCAAGGGGGAGGGCGCAGCGTGGGGATACGTAAAAGTACTGTTTACTCAAAAGTTCTGTTTAGGCAAAAGTTCTGTGCCGTACCGGAAGTGTTTCCAAGTGTGCTCCGGAAGTTGCCAAAATGTCTGCCCAGCCCTGCGCGTCGAGCTGAAAAAAAAAATCTTTTATCCGAACCTATAACAATGAAGCTATTTCAAAAATGAACAAGAAGATAAGAAATCGGCGCGGATTTGGTTATGAACTTCCTTCCCTGAAAGTTTGAGCTCCATAGGTTTGAATTTGTACGAGCAACATTGGAATTTCGTGCAACGATAAAAAAAAAGATAGTGCTGCCATCTACTGTTGGAGATCTTTGCTTTACATTAACCTTGATTCATTTTATTTATATTTATGGCTCTTGCAGACTTCTCCTGTTTTAGCCTGTGACTTGTCTTTTGAATGATGCCTCTCGACAAACCTTTCTGGGGAAGGAAAGCGCAAGGTAGTAACCAGGGAATTTGTCTAGAAATCATAGCGATGATGATGAGGAAAACAATTGACCTCAGTCTGTATGGCCGACAGCAAGACTCGAACCTGCATGCCTCAACAGCGCCGACCCGAAGAATTAACATTCCTATGGAATCTCGCTGACTCTTCTGGTCACAAGTAGTTACTATCTGCATCGAGGAGGTGACGTAACTTCTGACGCCGACTGCGGCTTTCGACGGTCTCATGATGAGAATATTAAGATGACACTTGAAACTAAAGTTCTTGCAGTGGCGGCTCGTAATACAATCAAGGAGTGAAGAGCTAAAGGAAGATCCATTCTTGAATACAACTAGACAATTACTGGTTATTTTAACCATTATCCTATAGAAATGTGTCACTACATCACGCAGTGCGATTCCAAAAAAGCTGACCAAAAGTAAAAAAAAAAAAAAAAAAAAAAACAATTTTGGGATTTTTTTGTGTTGAGTTGGTTACAGTACATCTGTAATGGTCAGAAATTACTTATGCAAGTGTTTATTTCCTTTTACCTGTCCCAGAATAGGAGTCGCAAAGCTACCTTTCTTCGAGTGGCATCGACTGTGTTACTGAGGCAGTAAACGACGCACGTGTTGAGGCAGTTGTATACAAACTTTAGATTGAAGCAGATCATAATCAAATAAAACTGAATCAACGTCTGAAAGTACGTAGAGTATATATAAAAAAAAGTTACGAAATAATAATTTATTAAATATAAATTATTAGTGAAACAATAATTTTTATTCATTGAAAACGTTAAACTACCATATGTTATGAAAAAGTTCTGTTGTTCCGCGTTAGAATCAAATGTATGTTCGTCAATATAAAACAAACACAAAAAAGTGCCCGAAGTTGCTTGTTATTTAATCGTTTCATAATGGCTGATCGAAAAAAATCCATTTTCCACACCATTTGAGCTAGAGCTACGAATTATCACGAATAGTTTAGGAAAATATTACAAAATGTTGAGAAAGTCGCCATCTTGGATCCAAAATGGCGGACTCAAAAATCCAATTTTACATACCGTTTGAGCTAGACACACGAAATTTGGCATAAAGGTGTATCATCACGAGTAGATTATGAAAACTATTACATGTTGAAAAAGTCGCCATCTTTAATCCAAAATGGCCGCCGCAAAACCCATTTTTCTTACCATTAAAGCTAGAGAATGAACTTTGGTATGAAGGTGTATGACCAAAAGTATGTTATAGCAAATGGGGCAAACGTTATAACGAGGGCCTGGGGGCAGCGCCTCTAGTGAAGCAAAGCGAGTGAAAGTTATTAGAATAAACGACTAAATGAAAATCGAAGGATAGAGGCATCGTGCAATGTTTTTCACAAATGAAACCTCAAAAGAATAAATATTTGAAGACTTCGGAAAAATGTGTATGTTTAATCACAGCCATATTCAATCCACTAGTGGATGAGGCCTCTCCCCGAAGGGAGGAGTTGGTCTACTACTCCCACGCTGACCAAACGGATTGGGAGAGGAGAGCCGAAGCTCTCACTGTGATCGCCACTGTCTTTTATTCACAGCAGCTCCCAATTGCCCTCACGATGCTGGGTCAACATTTTTGAGCCCCCACCGGGAATCGAACCCGGGACCGCTCGCACTGAAGTCGAGCGCGCTACCGACTAGGCTACTATAATCAGTCAAGAAGATGAACCAAACGATGTTTCAAGTTCAGAATGTTCGACATCAGAAGACACTGATACATCTATAAATTTATCGCCTGACGATGAAAACTGTTTTTTTTTATAATTACATTTTAAATACAATAAATTGATTTATGGTTATAATTAATAAAAACTAATATTTCAAAAAAATATTTTATAATTCCGTTATTATATAACAAAGCATTTGCAAATATTAATTATTACTCACATCCAATCATGAATCATTTATAAAAAAAAAACATATTTAATTTTTTTTTTAAATCATTTAAGTATACGCTAAAATGTTAAAAATGTTTTTAAAAAATGCAACTCTGACTTCAGATTCGTAATCAGCGATCCAAAAAATACCCCGAGTACAGATTTTGAGATCATTTACTTACGTTTTTTTTACTTTTGGCCAGCTTTTTTGGAACCTGTCGCACTGTGCATCAGTCAACATCATTATTTCTTAAATATAAATTTTTATGCTGAATATGAAGATTATGATGATGCGTGACAAAATAACATGCGAAGTGAACAGTTCACTCACTTCACCTGCAAAGCTGCTGAGTAATTGTCATTTTCCCTCTAATTTATCCCAGAGCGACCAACTTTGCCTCTGCTGGCTTACAACCTGAATGCCTTGTATGTCGTCCAAGGTGTCGTTGACCTCCAGCAGACCCATGGAGATGTCTGATTCAAGGAACTTTATTTCTGGCTTTAAAGCCCCTCTGTTGAGACCGACTTATGCTTAGAGTATCTCCATATTTTACTTAAAAGTACAGGATTTACAAGATCGCTTTAGAAGTAAGGTTACTATATGTTTTGTATTGAGAAGTACAAATATATAAAACTACTCTTTCCTAGAAATACAAATGGTATAATAATTTTAACATTTTCGAAATTGTTTCAGTATAACTGCAATATTCAGCTCGGTGCCCTAGCGCACCACAGTCTGTACTGCTTATCGAAACAAAGTATCCGAAATAAGAATCTAGTACTATAATTAGAAGTCGATTCAATAGCACACAAATTTCGTCCATTTTCGTTATTTTTTAATTTTATGTATGGTATTTAGGCATTTAAGGCTCAGGCTGGGATAGAGGAAGGGAAAGGATTCGGTAAGACGTTATCCAGGGATGTTGAAGGAGCCATTCCGGCATTTGGCTAGTGTGACTGAGGAAAAACCTCAGGCAGGATGGTCGGCCGCTGGGACCTACGCCAACGCTTCGTCCCTTTTCGTAACTACGCTAATGACATGTTTATACAATAACGTTACTTCTAAAGCGATCTTACTATTAAAATTATACAGTGAAAGGAGCAAAACTACCTTTCCTGAATAAAAGCTGCCATATTTAAATATGGTGACAGCATATAAACATCAAATCAGCTTGAATTACTAAGATAAATCATTATTTTAATTTGACGCAAGAACGAAGTTTGTATCGTAATTCTGAGAGAAGATATTATCGTTTAAGTAAAAGTCTGTGTTTGCGCGTGGATGCCATATTGATGGTGACATGACCCCTAAACCCGACGCTGGATTCATGGGGACTTTTTGTGAGGAATACAGGAGAGGTAGTACTTCATATTGCAACAGGTTTTGTTTCATTTTTCTTAAATGTTTAGGAAGATCCAAAAATATGCCTAATTTGACTTCATTATAAGGTTGGATCACAAAAAGAGTTTCACGCCACTTCGTTCACTTGAATACTCAGTTTCGTAGTAGCTGCATATATTATGGTTTAAAAATAAACAGAGGATTCATATAAGTATCGTGTGGTTTGGGACACATCGCAAGTTTTCGTTTGCCTGCAAGGAGCAAAAATCCCTATTGTCACAGAACCTATTAATTGTATTCTCATGTGAATCTAGCTAGGGACAGGTAACTAGAATTAAATTACAGATTAAAAATCTAATTGGCCTTTGCTCTCTCTGTATTGCCTGTCTGTAAAGCATGTACAATTCCAAAGCACGTAAAACGGTTCAACATGTATTTGAAATCACAATGAAGTTCTTATTAATAAATAATAGTGGCATGTAGGAAGGAAAGTTCTCTTTAAAGAAATGGTCTGCACGAAAATCAACCCGTGCTTTCTACGCAATAAGCCGATGTTCTATCGTCTAAGCCCCGGAGGAAACATAGGGTACGATTTTGAAAAGAAACATTCGTAGCGCGACGCGGTATTACGTCATTAGTTGGTTGTGATATCAAAGATTTTCTTTCCCACAAGACACTAGTAAGTTTGTTATTAAAAGCATAGATAAGACATCAAAATATATGGAGAGCTTGCATAGAAATTACATACTTTTCTGCCACCTGGCGATTGGAATATAAAACTAAAGTATAAAAATGAAGCCGAGACATGCGCAAAGCCATTAAACTTCAATTGCTGTCCGCATTAGTTCACTGAAGGGGTAACCAAGTCTAAATTAATTATAGTAAACATAATTTTGGGTCTACTACCCCCCAATTGATGGCAAATACTTAGTGAAAAACTTTAATTTGCCTGTTTTGAATAATACGTTAGACACTATACACGAGTCTACTATTTCTAATCAAATACTCCATCGAATGCGCAGATAGGAAAGAACAAAACATGCTCAGTGCTGCCATCAACGATTGTATTAGAGAAACAGAAAATATATCAGTGTTTACAACTTCTCCAGCCCTGATTTATATATTCCCAGTCTCATTTGTTTCTCGTTTCTCTGGCCGCTCATCCTAAAGAAAAAACAATCACTACAATATGGAAATTTTAGTTTTGTTCTGTTCTCCCCTCATTTTTCGTCGAAACATTTATATTTTTATTATTTTACCTCCCTGTTCAGTTTTTAAATTGGAAACAACTTTCTACGGAATAATAGAATTGCTACGTAATACGGAGACGCCTGGTGAGCGTAGGCAGAAATAACCTCATTTCGTATTTTAGAATTCGTCCCTTTTGCCGTACCTGTCAAGCTACGCTTGCAAATTTCAGATCACCTGACCCGCCTTCTCCTCTTGCGGTAATCTAAATAAAACGAATGAAAAAAAAAATAACAGTTTGGCTGTGCTAGTCGATAGGGGGAAGGAAACTGTTAGGATGAAATAATTAATTGACCCAAATGCCATGTTAACACGTTCGATCTCCAAATTTTTGGTTTATTTTTAGGAGCGGAAGCTGCCACGATACATCAATGTGGTTCGTTTGTACCTTTAGGAGAGAACATGACACTTGGACCAGAATCAAAAGACTATCAGAGATAATAGGGAATGTTTTTATTTCGTCTGTTTTTTTTTTACAGCAGAACTGTACAATGGCCAAAGTCACATACATTTTCTGTTAGTACTGAAGCGATTATTATCGTCTCTCTAGGAGTGTCTGAGAAGCGCAACAGTCCCAGATAAAATGGCATAGCTCCACCCAACTGCACCACGTTATTGCCATTGTCTCTACAAGGAAATGAATATTGTTATAAGTTAAACTGAGTGAAAAAGGCGGAGAGTGTACAAACTCCTTTCGTTCGACTTTAATATCACAGAAGAAAATATATTGCATAAGCTAGTTGACTGCATTGAATGCTTATTTCACAAAACTCTTTAGTTATTTAAAATTAAGTGTGTTTCGTTATAAGAACAAGGTTCTACAAGTTTTTATCGTTTTATTAAAATGTGAAACTGTATATGCATCTTCAGTTTAGAGTAGTCATAAACTCAGGGTGTCTGCCTGAAAGGTGTTGCCGCTCCAAATCGTCGAGCACAGATTTCCAACTTTAAAATTTTAACTGTTAAGTCGATAGAAATCATGCCAAAATCTGCTTACAACCCCCCGCTAACTTTGGCTTTCCACTCCCAAACTGAAAACCCTGGCAGAATCCCTGCTTTATAAACGTGCACAAAAATTTACAAACAAAAAAGGAATAAATATTGTAAAATTATTTAATATTGCACGTTACACTACACCTCCTCTTTAGTGGCGAGAATTCGATTTATAGATATGAAACTTATAGAATCAAATGTCTATTATATTAACTCAAAAGTATTCAAATTTTGATTGTTTTAATTCACTTATGGCAACTTTGGCTCAGTCTGTAACAAGGTAGGGTTACCAAACGTCCTGTTTTGAACCGGACAGTATAATTTTCAGAGCAATTATTCGGTGTCTCGTTACAAGAGGAAACTAGATGCCTAATGTCCTGTTTGAAAAGTATCTCCTTAAAAAGGACATTTAAGTTAAAATTTAAAGTTTTACTCTGTAAACGGAGATTCACAAATTCACAATTAGTTCTCCAAAAAGAGAAAATTATAAAAAGGAGTTGGCAACCCTAGGAATACGCAATATGCAGAAGAGAAATAAATACCGGTACCTAATTGTGGCAAATTGAGCTAATATTTTGTTTGAAACGGAATTTTAAAAATCTCAACTAGTTTGGTTCAATTTTGTAGACCTAGTAAACTATGACTTCGGCCTAGGTTTCTACGGCGTGTTCTATTTTGACCGCTGTTTTTTTGTTATTTAAATATTCAATTAGCCAACTATAATCTGTTAATCATAGTTATTTAGAGAGAAAAACTGACTGTGGGACGTTATGGCCAAGTTTAGTGCATGCTTTTCTGGATTTTCATGACCTGAGCCAATTCTTTATGCAATCCCGTTAAACAACAAAGTCAAGAGGGGAAACATAACATCCAGGCGTAGAAACTCAAAATTAAAATTCAACTAGGTCATGTTCTTTTTTCCTTTGGAAAGGATGGTTCAAAACTATTACAAGAATATAAGCAAAAATGTACATTTTCTCATTCGTTTCCAAAACGCGAGGTAGTCTTTCTTTAGTTTATGGATATGCTAAAACGTTTTAACGGAGGTTCTAAAATTTGAAAGAAGTTTATCTATAAATAGATCAGGAATATTACAGGCAACTTCGTAAAAAAAAAAAAAAAAAAAAACTTAGTACGCCTTTTAAATGAGTGTACATAACACACAGTATGTTTAACTTCATCGTCTGTAAACCTTAAGCACACTAAAGGGGAGATGAAGCGTAAGGTGCATTTATTATTCCAAAACTTAATATTTAAGAAGCAGAGCTGATCAAGGGGTATAATACATCAGTTGGTATTAGTGATAATTTAAACATGATTGTCTTGATAAGAAAATGGAAGTTTTGTCTGTAGCAATTGGATTTTCCACTTCCAAGCTTTTGGCTGACCATTGTCATTTTCCAACGCTGTCGCCATATTTAATATCCGTTTCCACAATTGAAAGGCTGAGACACAAAGTGAATCTCCTTCTACGAAATGAAGTTATCAAAGAAAATATAAATTTCCTCGTTGTTAAATGCTCGTCTCGAATTTTTCTCTCTGCATCCGATAAAATAAAGATTTCAACTAACTGCGTGTGTAATTTTACTTCATTTTAGCGCAGATTTGAAAAGATTCCTTCTTCCTTTTTTTAAACTGTTTTTTGACTTAGAACGTTATGTATTTTAACTTTGCAGAAGCCTCAAAGCTAGAGACTGTCAATTTAGTATACGGAGCTAGTTTTATTTCATGGAATTATGAATGTTAACCCTAAACTGTAACAGCACCGAGCATAGAACTTTCCTGAGGTCACAATTACCTAAATGGTTGACCGAGAAGAGATGTAGCAGAGCACAAAAAATTCTTGCTTGAAGCAAAACGCTTCCGATCAGACTGTTTAGATTAGTGTTTCCCAACCTTTTGCAGGCTGCGGATCCCTCCATTTCTTAATAGTTTCTTTGTGGACCCCTCCTCCTACAACCAAAGAAAACATTATACATACAGCATTAACAAGCTCTTCTTTATGTAACTACTACCCATGAAAAACAATAATAATACTAATAATAGATCTGGCGCTATCTGTAGTCATTTTAAAAAAAAATATGACGTGCAATTGCAATACATAGAATCATAATTGAATAAAGTTCGCACAGATAAGTATTTGAGAAAGGCATCAGGCCTTTCTGGAAACATCAAGATACAATGACAGCGAACACAAACTGGGAGGCATCATCTTCAAGGAAGTATCGCAGGATAACTAAGTAAGTTGGTCTTTTTCATTTGGTAAAAGCTCATTTTCGTTGTTTAAAACCGGGTTCTTAATCCAATTGTTTTTTCTCGCTGAGAACTGGAAAGTAAACTCTCAGTTGAGAACTCAAAGAAAGCAAATGCTCCTTCATACTCTCATAAACTGTATTTGGAACCTCTGTTTAACTTGCTGACAGAAAGTCGTGCATCACGGGAAAGGTACCTTATTCCTTATTGTCGATTCAGCGAACCCAAACTTCTATTTTTTTAAAACCTATTTCTATTTTGTCTTGCACTGAAAATAATGACACTGGAACCTTAGTGAGTTAAATTTAATGTATTCAGAAATGATAAAATATCTGACAATTAAGCAAGCGTCGAAAACCAAGAAAAGTCACTTAAGCTGCCCTTTAGTTTTGGTTCGAATTCCGATTTAACCAGAAAAAGTCAGAACTCTTCCACGAGATCACCAGGGTCCCTCACAATGTAAAAATAAATGTTCATGATCACTTCCTATATCATTAGACAATGCAGTGAAAACTAGAAGTTACGAGGACGATCGTTGATTTTAATTTTGAATTCTTATTTGTATGACCTTTAGGCATCTAAGGCTCAGGCCGGTATAGGGGAGGGGAAAGAATTCGGGAAGGTGTCGGCCAGGACCTAGTTAAAGGTGCCATCCCGGTATTTGCCTGTTGTGACTGAGGAAAAAACCTCCGTCAGGATGGTCAGCCACGGATTGAACCCACAACCTCTAGAATGCTACACCAACGCTCTCTACTACTGAGCTATGGCGGCTCGGTGACGATCCTTGATAAAATTAATAATTATCACGGAGACCCAACAGTCTGGGCACGTGCAAAAAGCAATTTTTGCTTGCCTTCCATTGCCCGAGCACCATATGTGATATGTACTAATCCAAATATATTTTGGCTTATTTTCAGTAATAACATTGCTAAGAATGCTAAATATGATATTCGCAGTTGTATGTGATGGCAGTGTTTTTTCAAATCGAGAAGTAAATATCTTTTACCTGTCAAAGTATTGCGGTCCCCTTCCATGCTTGTCACGGACCCCAGGTTGGGAAACCCTGGTTTAGATTCTACCTTCCTGCAATAACACCTTGATCGAGTTGCCGATAAGGTACCACAGTAGAAGGTAAACAAAAAAATAATTAATCAAGACTTGATATATCTGTTGTTCCTGAGATATTTTTTTTAAGGATTCCAGCCGGCAAAGGGTTACGCCCTTTCTTCGGGTTAAGAGGAGGGATAGGATCGGTGAGAAAAGGATTTTTGTTGGTCTAAGAGGGTGTGGGAAATCTTTATTTATTTCTTTATTTAACATCATTTTTCATCATCATTTGTTCTTAATCATTTGTTGGGAACATTCATTTCTTTATTGTGACTCTTATTGCAATCGTACGTATTCACGATCAGGTTACATGAGTTATAAGATGATTTAGAGAAGATTGTGCAGAAAGTATATTAATAAGAACTATGAGAGTAGCAAAGATTAAATAGGTCTGTACCAGAATGCTATAGAATATTAATGAGGTGAGATGAAGGATGTGGTGAAGTGCATTATTTACGAGACAATCACAGAACATTGTATTAGAAAGACGAATGTAGGGTCATCTTCTGTCCTGGGGCTACACAGGACTGATGGGAACAAATGAGACCCAAGTTAGTAATAATGAATTACTCGTGCACAGATGGGTAGATATGTGGTGATAGATGGTCAGGATGATAGATGTCGAAATCAGTTTTTATAGGATCATCGTCGTCTAATGTATTTGAGTAGATGGTGAGAAGATGTTGGAGTGGAGTCTGTAGATATTGGGTTGGTGTGTCCATCGCAGCATCCAGTTGTAGGGTATCCATGAGTAGTGGGTTGCCAGTGTGTATGCGTGTGATGATGTATTTTCTGCGTAAGTGTTCAATATGCTGGAGGATTGTTGGGAAAGTAATTCTGTCATAAAGTGCAGCTGTAGGAGAGGGAAGTCGTATTCGGAATGCTAATCGTAAGGCCTGTCTTTCAATGATTTTTAGGCGTTCGTAAAAAGAGTCTGGGGCCGATATCCAGGCAGTATGTCCATGCGTTATTGATGGCCGCAGAAAGACTTTATATGTTTTGATTACAATGTCTGAGTGAATACCCCAGGAAGTTCCTACAAGTTTTTTCATTAAGTTTAATCTTTGGGAAGTTTGTTCCTTAAGTTTTTGGAGGTGTCCCTTCCATGTAAGTTTTGTGTCAAATACGACTCCGAGATATGTTACTTGTGTTGTTGGTTGTACTGGTGTTCCATTGATTAAAATATTTAATAAGGTTGGATTTCGCCGCACTCTTGAACGTCGATGTTGTATGATGATGGATTGAGTCTTAGAAGCATTTACTGATAATTTCCATGTGTTACACCAACTAAGGAAGGATGTGACGGCCGGTTGTAATGTTCGGTTTATATGTTGAATGGATTTCCCTAAAGCTAGAAATGCAGTGTCTTCGGCGTAGGGCTAGGATATCTGGTACATACATGATATAGAGTAGCGGCGATAATACAGAACCTTGTGGTACGCCGGTGTTAAGAAAGATGGGATGTGGTGTCGAGGAATTAATAGTTATGTAGGCCATACGTGTGGAGAAAAAAGAATGAATTAGTCGGAAGTAACTATTTGGGAACAGGAAATTTGTTCCTGAGAATGCACGTTAATCTTAAAAGATGATATCTACGTTAAACTTCTACAAGAATACACATCAGCTCTTAAATAGTTACGACAATATTTCTAAAAATACAAATTTAAACAATGGTTTAGAGAGAAATTTTAATTAACTTTTTTTCCAAAATATTCAATTTATACAAAATGTTAATTTATCTAGCTGTTATTTCCTTCTAAATTTTTTGAACTTTTAGAGAGACATCTGTTGAGCATTTTTTAAACTTTTAATAAGAATACTAATATCAACATAATTATAATACATACGAGAATATGCTAAAGTGGCCGTGTGGCATTGTTTAGAATCATCATCATCTTTATCTGTGGTTACATACACATTCAGTTTCGCCGGTTTTACCGTAACAAATTAAAAATGATTAAAATTGTCAAAAATTGATTTTTGTCTAGTGAAAAAGCATCAAGATATCAATTTTAAGAGTGTTTTCATTTTATCAGGTATTTGAACAATAAAAATCATTTATTTGTAAACTTACTATTCAGACGATACGCAAATCAGGTCATTAGTTTCATTAACGTATTGACAGAGATCTGGCATGTATGTTTCTATCTTACGCAGGGTTTTCCCAATAACCCCCCCCCCATAATTTTTAGGTACACCCTCCAAGAAAAACTAGACCATGGCCTTTTATGTGCAGAAGCGACAAACTCTTTTCAAGCAAGCAAACAATTAACACACGCACATAGAGAGAGAGAGAGAGAGAGATTGAGAGAGTGAGTGAGTTTGTTGTAGTGATGAAATTTCGCTGTATAAACTGGGCATGATCATGGAATATGATTAATCGGCGCAAAATTACCAGAAACACTTGCTCTAGGTTCTTCAGCAGTAGTGGACGAGTTCACTGGGTCCTCTACTGCTGAAATAACTGTTGGCTGGCCTGCACTGGCGGCTCCAGGATTTCCGAACAACGGGGGGGCACTCTTCATGTAGCACCCCTGAGTTACCTTGCGCCCCCTTTCCCCATCTCTACTTAGTTTTCTTTGCCAATCTTTTACAATTTGGTATTTGATCAAATCACCTCAACTGTGCATAAAATTTATATATTTCCAAAGTTGAAGCGATAGAACAATTCTTCTAAAAACAAAACTGCTAAACTAGTCAACATTCTTGTTTGTATTCTTCATAGACCAATAGTTAAAACTGCAGTACAGGGTTAATTTATAAATTCAAATTCTACTTGCACCTGTAATAAGACCTATCTGTCTTAATCTTTACAATAACTATTTTCGTCGTGGTCTCTATCTGGTCCTCGTGTTTTCGCTGAGCGGTAGTATATAAAATAATTCAATAATTCGATCTCAGGGTTGTTTCCGTGGATTTCCTTCGATGTAACGTAGCTCGAACAAACGATGTCTATCTAAAGCATGCCCCAAAGCTACACCGTAGTGGGGATACGCTCAATATATGTTTAGAGGTATCTGCTTATGTCTACCATGGCGCTTAGAGCAGCCACAAGCAAATGCTCCAAAACGTCTAACTACAATCAAACGTCTATGGCGTCAAAAGCAAGGTATTTATTCAGAGGGTTAGAGACAAAACATTTAACTATATAAATTCCATCTCTAGTTTGAAGTTCCCGCCATGGACCATTTACATATTAGGTCCGTACATCTTATTGGTGTACATATCACTTTGACATTATTACACATTCATATGATAAATGTTTTCTTGTTCTTCTCACTCTTAATTTAATAAATATAAATGCTGTGCTAATATTCTGTATTACAAAATCACAATTTAACTTTATATAAAAAAGTTGCTCACTTCAAATTTCTATGATAAAAGTAGCGACATCTACCGAGCATCATTCACAACATTTCCTTTCAATGCCACAAGGAAAGGGCCATACCACACCTAGGTCATTACTATTCATACAATTAATTTTTGTCTCATCACTCAAAAACATCCGATATTGAAAGGTTTAATAGCGCTTAATATCACTCGCTAACAGGTTTCAAAATAATGCAATTTTAGGTTTTTAAAATCTAATCAAAACCCTAAGTAGGAAAAGGAATACCAGTTTTCTAGTAATATGAAACGTAAGGAAAAGCCTATTAATTCAACTAACACACCATACTTCATTAACTCTGTAATGTACAAATGAGTCAAACCTTTGCAAAATCAACTATCTGCATTTTCTATTACAGGTCATTTTCGCATGCGTTTCAACAAAACAATTTTTAGAGAAAAAAAAGAATGAATATCTCTTGCACCTTTTATCCTCAAAATACTTTTGTTGAAGCGCATGCGAAAATGACCCGTAATAGAAACTGCAGATAGTTGGTTTTGCCATAGCCCGCTGCTATTCCTTACAGCCTCGGCACTTTCGCTTCCCTTACGGGGAAAACCGTACCGCTGCAGTTTCAGTTTTTTGCCGCTTGGAGCGCTTTGCCGACTGTTCCCGACTGCTGTTTAGAAGCTGTTGTGTATAAGTGATTGCCTTCTTGGTAGACGTTTGTTCTAGTTAATAATTGGAAATTATATTCCCAAATTAATTGGAATCGGAAATAAAATTTCCTACATCTTAATATTGGTAACAATTGGGTTTTCCTGTAGGAATATGTACTGAACAGGAATATGAACTTCTGAAAGTTTTGATTAAACATTAATCAAAACAAATAACTTGAATTAAATGTTTAAGGAACGTATAAAAAATTAATATAATATGTGGCTCTGTGACCGTCTCAAAAAATTAAACTGACTTTCTATTTAGCAATCATCAGGTACGGTAAGCAAAAGGGAAAATAAACGATTATTATTTTGAAAAACCTGCTTTCTTTAATCGTAGGTAATTAAAAAGGAGAAAAAAATATTTACAAGAGAAAAACATGGAGAGCACTGTTATAATGAAAATTGAAGAATATATGCAGTGAGTGGATATGACAGCGTTTCGTATGCTTTTCTCTTGAAAACAGAATTATTTTGGTACTTTTTAGATCGATTAAAGTGTCCCTGGTGGATGATTGGATAAATTTGTCGCCTTATAATCAAGGGGTCCCAGGTTCGATTTCAGGTAGGAACACAAGTGATTTGGATCCCACATTAAACCGCAAGTCCCGTCCTTAGGATATCATCATCAGCATTTGGAAGGACAATGACAAGCCACATTGGGTTCACCTTGCCCGAGAATCTTTGGGTCCAAGACTTTCCTTTAGGTAGACACTAGACATTTGCCTTTTGTAGAAATAAAGAAATATTTAAAACCACGAACCACACTATCTACATAAATAGCTTAATGCACACTGCGATTAAAATTCTATCAAGTTAGTTCATTTGTAACCATTGAAACTACACACGCCTGTACTAAATTATTATTATTATTTTTTCATATGCCATACTGCTGCGTTCCTTTCTGCAAAAGGGAAAGGGGCAAAACAAAGGGCGTAAGTTCTCATGAATCTCCTGTGGATCCGGAACTGAAAAGAAAGTGACTGAAGGTGATATCTAGGGACAATTTCCAACCTAATGTAAAGTCCAACTTTTCTGTTGTTTGTAGTGAACATTTCAAACAAGATGATTATAAAGTTGGGCTAAAATTGAAGAAGCTTAAGCCAGGCAGTGTAACCTCCCAGTTTCCAGACTACCCTTCGTACAAAATTCCAGTTAGAGAAAAAAAACCGCGAGTTAAAAAATGTGTGGAACCACCGAGCCGACAAGCAAAATGCAAATGTGTTAGTAACCTTTTATCAGGGGAAACTACTTCAGATATAGTTTCTTCAAATTCAGACATATCCGAAACGTGATCTGTTGAAGTTCAAACCGATCAAGAACTACTACTGAGATTAAGCAACTAGAAATGGAAATCAAAGCTCATAAAACGAAGATCTGGCGGTTAACAGAGAAAGTTAAGGCAAATGAAAGGAATGTCAACCAGCTGACACAGGAACTTAACATGTATAAGAACAACGAATATCATCAGTCATGGCAAAACATCCTTTCGCATGAAGACAAGGACGAAAAGTGTTTGTTCTTACTCGAGCAAGTTCGAAAAATTTGTAGAAAATCCCCCAGATGGAGTGAAGCAACTATGAAACAGTATATAATATGGCAGTACTGCTCACCGAAAGCCTATAATTATGCAAGGGATTTTGTTTTAAAATTAACGTGCTCACGTACTCTAGGTCGTTTTGTAGGCGATGTGTCTCTTGAGACAGGTGTTACACCTTTAATTACAACGAGGATAAGAGCAGAAGCCGAAAGCTTAAAAATGGATGAATTGTTGTGCAGCTTGATCGTCGATGAAATGTCAATAAAGCAACAACTACAATATGACGTGCAACTAGGAAGATACATTGTTCGGAGAACAGGATTCATCAATTCATATTTAAAAAACTGACGTGTGAAAGTGTTAGCAGAAAATGAAACCACAAAAGCGAAGAAGGTACCAGTACTTGGCAACAGACTACTGTGCTTTATGATCTGTGGTATTTCAACTAAAGGTAAACTTCCAGTAGCCTATTTTTTTTACCAAAAACTTTCCGGAGCTCCACTCCATACGTTAAGGTTGTCGGTCATCCATGAAGTAGAACAGTGTGGGTTTTTCGTATTACGATTGGTTTCAGACAATCATAAAACCAACGTACTGATGATGAAGAAACTGTCACAAAGCAAACAAGTTCTGAGCGGCATACAATATCCAGAAGATCCAAGTCGACCACTATTTCTAGCATTTGATCAGTGCCATATTTTGAAGAACATCAGATCCCTTTTCCTTGAACGAATAATGTTTGATGAAGAACACATAATAACTGGCCTTTACGTAACAAAATGTGAAATGCAGGCTACTGAAACCATCAAACCTGTTCATTTTCTCTCTAGTAAGCATGTTCTCCCTACAAATATAGAAGAAATGAACGTAAAGCGTGCAAAGGAAGTGTTCTCAACAGACGTTATAACAGCGTTGAAGTTGCTAAAAGAAAATTCAGATTTCGATACCAAAGGGCATGAGTTTTCTTCAGCTGGGTCTACAATAAAATTCATGGAGTATATTTTGAAGTGGTTCACTCTTCATGATATTTCCGGTACCAGTGACTATATTGAAACAATAAACCAAGACAAAATGCACTTTTTCTCAATGGATGATGAACGATTGAACTGGCTACAAAGCGATTTCCTGAATAATCTTGAGCTTGTCAAGAATGAGAGCATCAAACTAGAAAAAGAGTTTCTAAGTAATGAAACTTATGAAGCCATTAAACTTACAATGAACTCAACTGTTGACTGTACTCGTTATTTACTACAACACGGATTTCACTTTGTTCTTACTCGAAGTTTCAATAGTGACCCTTTAGAATTATTTTTCAGTGGGATTCGCCAAACAGCTGCAAATAATATACTTGACTGCCGAAGTGTTACATTTTCTATGAATAAAATACTGAAAACGGGAATTTTGTCACCTCCATCGACATCAAGTGTTGACATACACGAAAGACAACTTCAGTTAGGAGCAACAGCTACGAACGTAGGAGAGGAAACAACGTCTGAGATAAATGCAGAAATGATGAAGCTGCCAACAAATGTGATGAATATTCTTCAAAAACTGCAAATCGATGAATTTCCCAATCGATGTAACATTAAACTTTCTTCGCTGGGGTATTTAGGTGGATATATGGTAAAGAAAATGATAGCAAACATATCCTGCACTGAATGTAGGGACCTAATTTCTACAGATCCATTCAGCTCAGCGCTCATGGACCTAATTTATAAGCGTGACTATGATAATACACTGCATTATCCGACACTCAAATTTGTAAATATTTTAATATAATTGGAGAGTTTTTCGAAGAATCTGTGGTGTATTTATCGAGGTCTGGCATTAGAGGGCAATTAGAGCGCTACATCAAGCCAGAACTGGAAAAAGCAACTTGTCTGCAGTGTTCCTTGGATTCTTCTCATTCTAAAACTACTTCGAGTTTGATTTGTAAATTTTTCTTACCCATTCTTCTAAAGCGAAGGGCCTTAGCCATTACGGAATGTTTTGAAAAACCCAAGTATTTAAATTCTAAACCTCTCAGTCGAAAGTTACTGCGTATGTAACAGCTAGCAGCGTTGTAATTTTTGAAGAGAGAGAGAAAATAACGTTTACCGATATCTCCATCTAACCTCTTCTAGTACCAGCAACTAACTCCTCGGCTGACCCTATGGGGTAAAAAGAGGGCATGGGCAGGGCCATGTGGGGTGATTCCACTAGCGCTAAACCATGTTGGCCATGCTATTGCTGGTACTTGTCAGTGGCGGATTTACGAGAGGGGAGCTTTGGAGCTTAAATCCTCCCCAAAATTCTGGGATTTCTAAAAAAATCGAAATAAATGTTACTCATTCTATTCTCATAAACTTCATTGCCCCGCAAAAATCCGCGTTTTTATTAACTAAGTATTTCTAAGTCGATCCTGAAATATTTTTCTAAATTCGCCACTGGTACTAGTTATTCATCACAGACTGAGTCGACTTCCGGGACCTAGGAGAATTTTAGAACACTGGGAATGGAACCCCAGCTGCTGTATTGGCACGAGAGAGAGAGAATGGGACAGAATTTGTTCTTTTTGGTGCCCTTCCAACTATGCGCCCGGGGCACGTACCCCCTTCCCGTAATTGCGGCCCTGGAAAAAAGGCAACAAGATGGTATTTTAGGTACTTGGTCTATCACATTATTTAATACTAATAAAATACTCAGAAACACAATTGGTCTACGGAAAAACTCTATTTCTCGCTGAAAATGTACACTGTTTGTTAGTGTTTAGTCATGTACAACGTGTATATTCGTTTCAGATTGCAATACTCGAACACATAGGAACACAAATACACAGAGTTTATACGTAAATCACTTAATTCAACAGTCGAAGAGCATTTCTTATTCAGGTGTCGAAATAAAAGTATCTTTCATGGCTTTATACCTACAGACGGCAAGTAGCGCCACAGCGGGGAAACATTGAATTAGCACCAATAACAAGCAGAGGGGCAAAGTGCCGAGGCTGTAAGGAATAGCAGCGGGCTATGGTTTTGCAAACGGACGACTCAAAATGTTGGTTCTTTAAATGTTTAAGCTTCATAGCTTTTAAATCTATCGATACAAGTTTGTATTGGAGCATTTTTGCATCGATTTTTCTCTACAAACATCATCAGAAGGACCTCCAAACGGTCCTGTGATATCGTGCTTCGAATGTTCGTCTTAACAAGCGACAGCTTGGAAAATGTTCTCTCGGCACTCGCAGTTGTCACACGAATAGTCAGAAAAGCCTTCAGAACTTCCTTTAACGTTGGGTAGAGGGTGGCTGTTAAAGCACGACACTAATTGACCCACATTAGAAATCTCCTTGAAAAGTGAATCTTTCCTTATTAGGCAAGATTCTCCAATTATATCACCAGCTTCGATACCACACACAGTTGCTACTTCCTTTTCCGATGGTGTCGGATGTATCAACACTTCTTGGAATGCTCGTAATACACTGACAACCTTTGGGGAAAATCTGTTCCCGAGTCCACTCAAAGCCTTGTCGAGAACCGCGCAAAACGTTCTACGTTTCTCCTCTTTCACTGAGTTCGTATATTCTGTCTCGGGATGATCATCGATTTGAACATTAACACGACGTATTCTCTTATCAGAATTTAGGGGAATCAGGATACCAAGATCTTGACACTGAACTTTTTGCAGCTTCATACCTGGCGTCGAAATTCCTGTCTGATCTAAAGCCTTCAGTTGTTGTCTTAAGAGTTTCAATAGCACGCATAGCCCTGTCAATATCTTCATCAGCTCGCTGAAGTTGTTTGCTGACGCTATTGATGCAGTTCAAAACAGGACTTAGTAAACTTATCCATAGGATGAAGTCGAAAGACTTCACAGATTGTAATTGACCCTGGCTTGACTAGCACGTAACGAGTCCTTCGTCGAATTTTGCAGCTCCTCTAAGCAATCAATAACAACGCGGATACTGTCTGCTACTGCGTTTACAGCTTTGGCCCTGCAGGCCCATCTTATTTCTGAAATTTTCTTTATTTTTAAATTAACACTGTTTGAAATCCGCTCAAAAACGTCATGGCGCGATGCACTTCCTTCTATGTACACATACAGTGCTTCTAATGTCCCGAAGAAAGAAAATGCCTGTCACTCTTTCGTCATGCTATCCACGCCACGAGTACTAAATTTAAGCACTGGGCATAACAGTGCACAGTGATAACTCTTTACCACAGGTGTCACTTATTCTCCTCTGTAAACCTGTGTGTTCTCCTTGCATATTGCTTGCTCCACCATAGCATTGTGAAAGAACTTGATGAAGCGGAAGACCAATCAGCTCCAGACCTTTCTTCACAATATCAGCGAGATGTAAGAATTTTGTGGATAATGAATGCTCTTTGAACGCTAAGAAGTGTTTCGTGAATTTGAAGCATGTCATCACATCAACGAATGAGAAGTGCTGCCTGCTCATGCCTCGAGCAGTCCGTCGTCTCATCCATAATAACAGAAACGTATTTGACTGCATCCACTCTTTTCTTTATGTTATTTAACATAACATCGTGAATGGTCGAAATGATATCGTTCTGAATGGATTTTGAGGTATACGTCATGTTTTTACCTACACTTTTTATATGACTGTCTAGAAGAGGGTCGAAATCAGCTTATAAGTTGTACATCTCCTTGTAAAGGCCACGGCACTCAACATCTTTACCTTCATCATGTCCCCGTAGTGGTGCCCCAGCTATTCCCAATGGCTGCACAAGTCGCTCTAAACGCTCCATTACTTGACGGTTTCTCAATCGTTCTTCTTCCTTGAGTTTTAGCTTCTCCTGACGGGCTTCAGACATAACAGCATCAATGCATCGTCCTTTCAAGAAACTGGAGTATTTGATATGTGTTTGCTTATAATGTTCACTATTATTCTGTCTTTTCAGCATCTTAATAGCTTTCCGCCAATGACAGTAGCCTGTTGAGGTGAAAGCAGAGTGTATTGATCCAGTCGAAAAGGGAATATTAGCCCCAAAACACTTACATATATAGAAGAACATACTACTTGACTTGTGACTGTATTCTAGCCACGGAAATTTTAAATACCACCCTTCATTAAATGATCTTTGTCTTCCTTCAGTGTAAGGTCCACTCTTGGGATAAGGACCTTTATGCTGATTTGGACCTTGGTTGACAAAATATGTAAATTTTTCTTCATTTGCTGCTGGTGGAACAGGTACTATGTCTTGAATTTGAGTAAATCTTCAATTTATAACTACATGATCTGAATGAATCCCACTATCTTCACCAGGCAGGTTTCGTGAATCTGTGTTCGTACCAGCTGAGTTTCCTTCCCATGACTCCTTCGCCGGCTCACTTGCCATTGACGCTTCTTCGTCTTCCTTCATCCCCAGCTTTTCTGTTATCGTTTCCTCTTCTCGTACCGCTTCCTGCTTCATTGGCGTTTCCTCCTCCTCTCCATTCCACATAATTTTATTGTCTTCGAACTCTTTCACCGTTCCTTCCCCTTCCTCAAACTCCTTTGTTGCTGCTTGCTTCTCTTCTAATTCCTTTGCCATTGGCGGGCGTAGATTTACCCTTCCAATATGGCCCTTGTACTCTAAATTTGAAAACAATAAATAGCATGTACTTATATTCACGGACGTGGGTTAGAGCCCCGCATGCCCAGGTTCGTCCCCCGCCCCTTGTTATAATAAAATCGTAAGATATGGCCTTGTACTTAGGCTTATGTAGCTAATTTAACCTAACTTAATGTTTATACATGGGAACAGCATGTCACATAGCAAAACGTAATCAGTATCTGTCTGAGTTCAGTCACATAAAAATAACCTGTAATTCTTATGCGCCCATCTGCGGTACCCACCCCAGGAACTTAGTTTGGAGGTCATGTATTTACACATATGAGATTACATATTGTATATTATTCAGTGTATGTAGATTTACTTGCCGTCTTTAATACTTCCTTTGAAAAACTTCCTAATATCTGTAGTATTTCGTCTTGTTGTTTCTTCCCGTTCCTTTTTACGTTTTCGATTTTCAGGGCCTGAGAGCTCTTTTTCGCCAACATAGTAATGATCTTGTAACTCTTTGACTAAATACGTGAACAGAAGCTAAAAGTCAACATCTCCAGGAAAAAGCCGATTGTTTCAATGTTACACTGCGTAGCGCGCTGTCGGAAAAGAGCAAGAAATAGAAAAGCCATGAACATAGTAATATAATGGACTAGTAACAAGCCAAGATTTAAAGGACGGAAGTGCGCCTTGACGCCATGTTGAAGAGTCAAAAACATTGCAACGGGCCATAAGAATTAATGTTAATTATTCCATTTTTAATGAGATATTTTAAGCATAAATGAAGGGATTGGATGTGTTTCATCGTGTAGTTTGAAGAAGGTGACAAGGTACTTCTTTGCAGAAACACAAGAAAGCAATAGCTAAGATTGTTTATTAATTTGAAATTAAATAATATTCTTTATTCAGCTTAGAATCATTCACTCTTCTTGAGAAGTTATACATTAGTGTAATTTACCTATGTTTACAATAAAGAGGACTAAAAAGGATAAAAAAAAACCTGTAAAGATAGTAGAGAATAGGCTCCAGCGTTCGTAAACGCAATTGAAGAGAATTTCATGTAAACGTTACGAGTGTTTTTCTTCATAAAAGAATCGCAGAGGTAAACAATTTACCTTCTTGAGAGAGAAAATTTTGGAAGTTTCTCTCCTGGACTCTCGTGGCGCTCTCTGGTTGGAACATTGGCCGCTCGTGAAGTTTTTGTCTATCTTGGCTTCTTCTATGTGGGAAATCGGAGTTCTTAACGTCTTGGACTTTTGTGGTACCCACCCAAAATATCGGCGCCCCTGGCGACTGCCTGTGTAGCTTATGCTTGGATCCTGGTCAATCTATAAATTTCTTCCCACATAACTAATTACAGTAACATCACCAACCTGGAGCAATTTTTGAAAAGTCGCCGATGATTCAACAGAGAAGGGGGCGGCCCTGGAGCCGCCAGTGCTGGCCTGATTGAATTTGGCGGGAACCAAATTCAAGTCAGGCTTCCTGGAGTCTCATTAACAAGGGAAGCATCCGAGTGGGCACTCGGAAATGAAAAACTGTATGCAGTGCCTTTTATAGAGTAGTTAATGTAACGTAAATACAGTTAAAAAAAAAAAGAACTTGCTTTTAGCAGAAAGTAAGAAGTTATACGATTTGAAAAAGTGAGAGTACAACACAATTTTCTGCCTGAACTCCAAACAATAATGATATTTATACTCGAGAAATTGTCAACGCTTTACAAAATTTACTTACATATTGTCGAGCGAGCGAAGGTGGGTTATGAAAAGTCAGGTTATATTACTATTTTTTTCTTTATGCCGAATGTACATCGCGTTTACACTTCGCGAGCATATATATTCTGCAATAAGAAAGAGTTTCTTTACTAATATTTACATTACATTAATTATTCTGTAAAATTAACTGCATACATTTATCCTTTGCGAGTGCCCACTCGGATACTTCACTTGTAGGTATCTTCTATCTCGTATTAGTTTCCTGACTTCTAGTGCAGGGCAAGGTCTCGTTTGCATAAGAGCTTGTTCTAAAGTGTTCTTCCAGGTCACCTCTCAACCTATAGTTTGGCTAAGAGGAACCAGCTTCACCGCTGATGGCTTGCTGGGGAATCGCGATGGAGCTAGTCTCATTATTTCTCTTCTCCCTTCGTTGTTTCCTTGCTGTCCAACCTCCATGTTCTGTATGTAGTCCAAGACATGGTTCAGATCCAGCAGGTCCATGGAGAGTTTGCTTCAAGTGTGTCCAAATTGTACTAAAAGTGCAAAGTTTATTTGATCACTTGATAAACAAGGTTTGGTATTGTACTTAGAAGTACAATTACATAGAACCACCGTACTACCACTGGTGTGAAGAATTCCAGATTTTCTGAAATGGTTTCAGGATAACTGTAAACTCCACCTCGCTACCCCAGGATAGTAGGACCACAACTGTACTCTTCTGCCAGGGCTTCTGGTATTATTATCTCTTACAGTCTCAGTGATAAATGAAATAAAAATTGGCCGTAAATGTTAGTCAGTGGAGAGCCTGTTGAGGTTATTCGTAATTGTGTATTACAGATTATGTTAATTTTATTCACATTTATCTTGAAAATAATTCGTGTAGTAAGTGTGACGTCAGTGCCAGTTCCCTCTCAAAGTGAAACGAATACTTCTGATGTACGCAATTGCTCATAACTTTTAGTAGTCCATGTAAATGTGTATTATTGTCATGAAAATTAACAGTTTATGATTAGCGTAATTTTCTATCGAGGTATACATAAACAAAAATTGTGGAGGTTTATCTTACACTCCCCTAGATAATTTCAGTACCCCAAAACGAAAAATCCTGGGGAAAACCCTACTGTTACGTACATACAGGCTGATGACCAGAGTAAACAACAGCCAGACTTCCGAGGTAGGCTCATGCTCGTGGAAAAAGCCAGGAAAATGAACCAAATGAAAGGAGTAAGAAGGCAACGTTTGCGGAATTTTGGATGATGAAAAGAGAGACGTGAAAGGTGACGAGTGGATTGAAGTAACTAGGAAATGGGTTAAGGGTTTTTGGAATTGGAAGCGTGAACATCAAGTTTTGAACTCGAGAACAGTAAGTGATGGTAGAAACTCGAATACGCGTGTCACAGCAGTGAGGATGGAAGATAACATCAGCCTATGTGTAAGTGCCAAGTCTTTCTGTACTTTCTACAAAAGGTCACATAATTGCCAGAAATCACTCTGAATTGTTTGAACTAAATTATTGCAAATGTTCATTAAAATTAAAATATACAAACAGGCTAGCGAGTTACGAATTGAAGTTAGGTGTAAATTTGCGGATTGTCGCCTTTATATAAAAAAAAAAATGAGAAACCAAATGTTTTATTTGTTATTAAGATCTATGCGAAACCGTACAAATTTAGTATGTAAGTATTCAAAGCCAGATTAGAGTAGTTGTCTATTCGGCGGTCTGTATCGGCATTTGGTGTGTTCCACGTTTTTCCACTATGTATAGTACGTGAAATAACGATACACGTATTGGTAGATAGGACAGGAGAATCATGCATGTCAGTTATCTAGCAGCGCTGTGATGTACAAACACACGACGTTTTGCGGAAATTTCGTTCTTCTAGAGTGGTTTATACAGTCTCTATATTTAAATCGGACATTTTGTTCGCATAAACCCAGTATTATGTTTCGTAAAACTAGATTTTCAAAAATTTGAATAGAGTGTAGAGATATGATAATTACGGAATTCAGCAAAGGAAAGTTGATTTTTCTGGTTCCTTTTTAAAATGAAATATACAGTTTTTGCTCGAGTTATATTATTCAAGACGACTACAACATTAGCGTAGAAATACATCGATACATATCAAGTTTTAGGAATTGCAAGGGCTCCTGGCACAAAGATAATTCTTATTATGGAATTATGTTCGGATTTTATCAGACAATTCTAGATTTGAAAGTTACACGCCAGAGCACACATCTCGATCGTCCCCTCCCACTCTAATCCCCAGATTTTGAGTTCTCAGTTTTTTTAGTGCTCGTTATCGCTATGCGGCCCGTTTTCTGATTTATGTACTAAGTCTTCACTTAGTTATGCACTTACTCCGTACTGTCCATATAATAGTACATGCTGTAAGTAATATTTGATTTTGCAATCACTAAACCGTAACTACGGCCCCACAGTGATAATAAGTGTAAGAAACTGAGTTAGAACTGAAAAATTGGTTCATATTGATTTAAAATGGAAGTGGATATTCAAGATTACTGTCCCCTCTGCTTCCTGGCTTCATTTCATTAAATTTATAATTGCATCGATCAGTCCAATATTGCTTTCAGATATAGGTCAATGGCCTACAACCCTACACAGGCTACAGAAGTTTGTCAGTCTTAGCTTACTTCTGAGCTTTTCAATACTTCAATATATTTATCATTATCTCTTTCAGTGGAAAATAATACACTCCGAAAACGTACACTGTTGTAGCAGTATTATTATTACTTTCGTTATCTCTAATACTTCGTAACATGTATTGAAATGCTGTTAATTTCTTTGTTCCCTCCCGAACAAAAATAACATATTGCTTTGCTTCTGGTATATCAGCTACGCCTCTGCCATCTATTAGCAAAATTGAAACAATGTGTGGACAGGGATGATAATCAACTTGGTTGCTAGCACCATCTGTTGGGAAGTTTGTGAAGTAGCTTGTGTTATGTATTGATTTTCCTATTGCGCGGCTGTCATGCGATTCTCATTCATTTCCAAAAAATACGATATGCCATTACGATTTGCGTAATTTTGTCATTTGGAGGGGGGAAGAGAAAATAAAAAACAAAGCAAGAAATTGAAAATGGAAAGAAAAAGTGGCTGGGAAACGCAAGAATGTTCTTAAATATTTGTTTATCCCAGTAGAAAACAATTGAAAAAGATTACTTACAGAAATATTTCAGTTTCGTTAATATGAATAAAGAGGGCTATTTTTATATATTTTAAAAGAAGTGGTTCATAACATAAGTTTGATAGTAAGTCTCGTTATATGTATCTTCGAACTGCATGTTTTTTATTTAAGGGTATAATTTTAATATGTTTATAGCATTATATATACTCAATTTTAAAATTAATTAATAGAGTTCAGATTGATATGCACTAAAATTCGCAAGAATATGCCCTAAAATATGCAATGAAGAAGTAAATATGCATAAACAAATCCGCGTTTAAATGATCAAATTTATTGCAAATAAAATATGAATGAGGTACAGTGGCATAATATATTGATGTATGTAAAAAAAAATTAACATAGAACTCTACATCTATTTAAATAAACTAACAATTGAACTCAGTTTGATATGTAATACAAGAAATTGGTATTCAGTATAGGAAAACTTACACACTGAGCTGTACCTTTATTTAGGATGAAACAACATCTAGATTCCGAATGAAAGTTAGTGACCTCTAGAGTCGTAGTACACAACTATGGATTTATCAAAAAATTTTTTTTCTCGTCTGTCACTTAATACATTTTTGTACAGGGAAAATGTTCTTTTCGTCTCACAACTTGTTAGAGGGCAATATTTTAACGATGAAATGTCACTTTCTGAGAAATCTGAAAAGTCTTGATTCCCTTTTCCTTGAAGCACCTGACTAATATCCAATACAAATTTTAATCCTGTTTTTTTTTTTTTTTTTTTTTGGAACAATTGATTCTACCTTTGAATATATGCTGCTCCAACTGAATCAGAGGTAATTTTCTATAATTCTCCCATTAATTCCAAACCTGTCGTTAGGGTAGGGTGACCACCCGTTCCACAAACGCACTGAAAGTCCCGCGTCCAGAAAATCAGTCGATTTGTACCACAAAATGCTTTGAATTCTGCGTTTCTTCTCCGCGAGAAAGGAATATTACAGGCTGCAAAATTGAACCCCCCAAAAATACTAATTCAAGTTGCAAAACTTAAGGATGCCGTACCATTAACCCCCCCCCCCCCCCCCAAAAAAACAGCATGAAATTTGCACTCGCTAATGTTAATTTATGACGTTCTGTATTGTGTCGTAAATTTACGATTCATGTAGTGTTTCCGTGTACACATCCAAATAAGCTTTTATTAATCATGTTTCTTTAAAGTATGTATTTAATTTTTTACAGTAAATTTTATATTATTAAAAAAAAAACACTCGCGTAACAGGTCTATATGCCTTGAGCCTGCCCCAACGCCATCTGTCCGTGTTTGGTGGAACTACGTCAATCTGAGTAACGGCTGTGTGGTGCGCACTACGCGTACCTAACCACGAACAGGCGTATCAGGGGCTTACCAGACCGAAATTTTATATTATTGAAAATACTTTTTTTTTTTTCGATTATCAGTTCCTGCTAGAAAAACATTTCGTTGTTTTATCTTTTTACTCTCTTTTCGCTTCAAGAAAATCCTTAATTGCATAAAATTTGTGCGTAACGAATGTCCTAACCAGTTGCTTTCGTTATTCTTTCCTCCAATATTGTTCGACTCTCAGTCCCCCTGGTAATTTTTCAATTCCCTTTTATGTACACGTTTCGAAAGCATTTTCTTTCATCGATCTCCCGTAGAGGCCATGTCTCTGCTCTTTATAACGTATTGCACTTGCCAAACATTTAATTAATAATTTCTTCGACCTCATTCACTCACTGAATAAATTCTCCCTTTTTATTTCTTTTTCACGCTTCATGTTCTCTCTTGGGGAGACAGTGGGACAGTCAATGCTTTGTTCTTCACGGAAGGAAAGTGAGTATGAGTTAACTTGCAGTCGCCTCACAAATAATCATTCTCAACAATCATTCATTGTTGTGTACCGTACGTAACTATGGTGACCGTGTAGTTTTCACCAATATGTTAGGGATGGAACTGAGATATTCTTTTGTTCAGTACAAAATCATTTAAACCGCTTTCAATCACCTGTAATTGTCAACCGACGCTAACTCACTTCGGAGTTCGGACGGTTAAGAAAATAACATCATAATATACAAGAAATTCTAAAATTAGCTGCTAAACTCAACAGTCCTTGCCCTGGCTGGAAGAAAGTCTAGTTTCGAACATGTATGGAAAATCTTCCATAGCACGGTAGCGATGCTACCGGGACGATAATGGCCCTTTTCTACTAAAAGCTTATAAATATTAAGATTTTGTTATGTCTCTTTGTGGTTTGAATTTTAGTTTATTTTTAAAGCCTTTAGGCAACTTTGACTCAGGCCGGATAGATGATGGTGTGACGATTGGTGGAATAAACAAAGTTGGAGGAAACGGGAGAAACCCCACGCACACGGTGTTTGTCCACCACAAACATGGCGCGTGGAGGGTTTGAACCGACAACCCCAAGCGCCAGAGGTGAGCACTCTAACCATTGAGCCACCGCGGCCTACGTCTCTTTGTGATGTTGTACCGCCATAAAACATCCACTTTCCCCCCTCCCGTCGCCACCATTGACCTTTACCTGAAGCGCGGTACGCCTATAACAGGGAGTGTATTCACGAGGACAGTAAACAGCATTCCTTTTGCGCGATGATGTAAGTCGGAATACTTTGCATGACTAAATTTGAGAGCATAAAATATTTCTTTTTACAGATCAAATCATCAAAAGGTTCACCATTACAAAGCGCCGGTGTAACAGATAACGCCATAATTTCCATCAAAATAAGACAACAGTGGCAATAAGCAGAGCTTTTAGGGAGCCCATAAAAAGGTCTCAATTACAGTGGGAGAAATGGAAAATATTTAATACCTGCTACCGGGACGGTTTGAAATTTTTCCCATGCACGCTGCTTTAAATCACCCTATTGTGTTTATTCCCCAGTAGCACAGAAATGTGTTTTGAACGTTGATTTTTGGTTTATTTTGTTAATTAACTGTTATCGGTTGAAAGAAGTACGTTTCGTTTTAAATCACATTTCAACAAAAACTTGATATTGTTGATGTTAGTTCAACGTGTATTCAACTGTTATTTTCAACTATGGTATAGATCTCGATTTAATTGAATAAAATTCATAGTTAAAAGCTAATTGAATGCCATTAATTATTATTTTGTGTCCTCTTTTGCATGTTGAAAACACGTTGAATTTCAGATATAATAAAATAATGACTGAGCAAAGCAAATATGCTTAAAAACTAAAACAGTGTAACAGTTTCGTCAAATACCTAACAACTTGGCTTCACCAGACACACTAAATCACATAAACAGTACCTTCTAGTGAGACAGCTATATGTGGTTCCTCATTGGCCCCTGCCAGCCAATCCCGTACCGACTACACAAAGTGAATTTATAATTTACAACAATCACTGGTTCCCTCTCACCCCCTGTTCCCGCTACATCTAACCATAAAATGCCAAAGAAAGCCTTGTCCTGTACAAACTAATTTATAAGTGATATAAGAAAAATTAAGTAAAAAGAAATTAATAAATAAATAAAATAAATAAATAAAAGGAACATTAAACTAAATATAAAGCAAGTCTACGTCTAACAACAAAAATACAATTTATATTTTAAGGCTTCTTAATAACTTAACACACTGTTCATAAATTTTAAGTCCCCGAGTTTCAGTTCATCGTCTTTTCATCTTCTACTTTTATAAATCTTGCTTCTTTCCATTTTCTGACAATCCTTCTATATTCCTGTCCCAACACTTTGATTTCACTCCAATCCACTAAATGTCCCTAATCTCTTATATGTTTGTATATAACATTTCTGTCCCTCTCCAATCTAACATCATCTTTATGTTGTTTTATCCGCTCTCTTAACCTCTTTCCCGTTTCCCCCCAAAACACATTAAACAATCACTGCACTGGATTCTATAAATTATTACTTTTTTCTCCATCATTCCCTTCTTCTCTTTTCTCCTCTTCTCTCTTATCACCTCCAGTAGCCTCTTGCTTCCTTTTCTGTACGTTGAAATACCTCCCATCTTCTTTACCATTCTCTTTATCACTTCTGTTTACTCTCTATCCCATGCCACAGTTTCTTCTCCATTTTCCTTTCGTTCCGCTCTCTCTTCTCTTCCTTGTCTCTTGGTCTCTCCTTTCCTTTTGTACTTCAACCTCGTCTTATCATATCCATTTCTTCTTAATTGCTCATACAAACACTTTTATGCCTTCCTGTGCTTTTTCTTTTTCACTGTGACCTGCCCAATTCTTTCTTTAATGTTGTTTATGAAGTTTCTCTTCGTCGAGTAATTCACATCACTCCAGCATGGCAATAGTTCCCGGACGCACAACTTTTTTGGTACCATTCCGTGCATATCTTTCCTTTCTTCTTCCTTATCCTCATATCTATAAATACTATGGTATCCTTTTCTACTTTCAACTCCACTTCTATGCCTTTCTCTTTATCTTCAATTTATTTTACAAATTTCTCCAACTGCCTTTGTGTGCCCTTCCATATCCCCAAGCAATCGTCAACATATCTACTAAAAACACTAACTTGTCACCTCCTTTTAACCGTACCTCCTTCTCCCATTCATTCATAGCAATCTCTGCCAGAACTGGACTCAACCTTGGTCTTATACCCAGCCCCTCCTTAATTCTGACCAACTTATCACCTATGAGACAATAACTATTCTTCCACATAGCTCTCAGAGTCTCTTTCAGCCCTTCCCCACTCCAACCATTAATCCTTCTATTCTTCAATCAGGAACCACAGATAGCTGTCTCACTACGTGTTGTTTATGTGATTTAGTGTGTCTGGTGAAGCCAAGTTGTTAGTTGGCGAAACTGTTGAACTGTTTTAGTTTTTAAATAAAACGTATTTGCTTTTCTCAGCTATTATTCCATTTTATGTGAAGTATGTAAAAGCAAAGCTTTGATATGGAAAATATCACAGCTGAATTTCAATCTTTATATTCCACCGAAAATTTTATTTCTTTAATAGGATGCTATTATGACGTAATTCTAACTATTATATTGAACTGTGCCCTAGATCATCTTTTCAAGTTAATTGCATAAAGATTGTGCTTAAAATCGAATAGAATAACAACAACTACGTTTCCTTACGTTCTCATATTCTGTTGAAAACAGATTGAATTTTAAACTATATTTCAACGAACATTTAATTTATTAATGTGAAGTGTTTCCAACTTTCCTTTTCAACTATGACGTAGATCGCTTTATGTGCGTTTTTCTACGATGGCATGTTACACTTATCGAAAAATATAAATTTAATAGTGAAGCGATGGTCTAAGTTTCAAGGAAGGGAAAATGCACATAAAGAAAGAGGAAAGTGTTCTTTATTCTTATTCTTACATGATGGTGAACCGACTGGTCTGGATTTGTGGCAACTGCGTACAAGGCTGCCTTTTATCGAATAACGTATTCGTAATATAAAGGGAAGAGTAAAAGAGTAGAGTCTCAAGCTGGCTTCGTGGATGAGTGGTCAACGTGTCGATCTACCAACAAGGAGTGTGGAAAGTTCCAGTTACGAATCCCACAGCAGACGGTTGGAAAATTTACTAATGGAAAATTAATATATAATGATGAAAGCAATGGACAAAATACAGCTAAATGTGTGTATACCAATAGACAGTAATCATGCCCTGTTTTGGCCAACTGAACGCGTTTCTTCATCGTCCGCTTTCTGATATCAACCATTATTCAACGTCGAATAAACCTCAGTTATACTAAGCAAATGCCGGGATGGTTCCTACGAACTAGACTACTTTCCAAGATCATCTCTCTCACGATATCCCAGCCTGAGATGTCGAGAAGCTATAAATAAATTCAAAGCAAGGGGAAGTTTTTTTTTTAAAATTTCATTTCTGGGCTAAACCATGCAGCCATGGCCTAAGGTCGCCATATGGTGATTACCGTTCCGGAAGACGGGTGGGAAAGATGTCGGTCAAGAACGTAGTTTACCTAGCATTGTTAATGAACCAGGAAAATTCCCTGATATTTATATTTGAACGCGCACGTTTTCCCAGTGTTGACCCGAAATCCGCGAGTTTAACTACTTCAATTTTATTAACTAATTAATAGAGAAACCTTGTATGTATTTTTTAGAAATTGATTTTCTCGATAAAGATATATCAGCAAATTACATATGTCGGTCTCGTTTTGTCACACAAATCCTCTGAATTTTGTTAGGTCTACGTTTTTGTTTACAAATAATTCAGATCCTTAGATTACATAATTTAATCTTTTGCTGTGAATTTAAAGAAGCCGCTGTAAGTCTGGACTGCAACCAAATAGGACAGCTTTTCTTAAAAATAAGTAAATAAATAAAGTGAAAGGAGCAGCAAGAATCAAGAGTTTTATGGAATTAGGAATTGGCAACACTGTTGTCGGAAAGACTGCTCTACTTTTTCCTAATTTATTCTTAAATAACCTATAGAGATAAAATTCATAGCTCTAATTTCCCTTAAGGCTTCACTTTGTCTTTACACGCCGTGAGATGTCACTACCAACGTACCGCATAGCAAATTCACGATAATCGTGCATAACACATTTTACGACAAGAAAAGCCTTATCAGTTAAATTTCTAAAGTCTAGTACGTCTAAAAAGAAAGTATATAAGTTAAAACGAAGAGGAAGAGAAGGAATAAGAAGAAAAAGGATAAAAATTCTCTCAAAATTATGATGAAAATAGATGGAAGCTGTCTTCCGTAGATAGCGTATTCATACATCTCATACGTCAGATTATCCTTCGGTTGTTGCCACTTGCAGAAGAGACGAGCATTAATTTAACAAGTTCCTCCATCTGGCGGAGAAATTTAGAAACGATGGAGGAAGAAAAAAAGTATGGGTTGAAAAGTTTAAACGAGTTGAAGGTTTCTTTCTTTCTTTCTTTCTTACCTCAAACTTATTTTTATCCTTCAAAACAAAAGAAATCTAGCAACAATAGCTTTTGACAGAGTGCTCAACAATGAAATGTGCACTCTCCAATGAACGAGAGAAAAGGTTACAATGAAAAGACGAAAGGTACACTGAAAGAAAATTGCAAGATGGATGGCTTAAATAATTCCAAGTCTGCCCGCTCAAGAATTCTAGAGTAATTTCACTTCCCCCTCCGTTCTACGTTCTTTTCATTTTCTAACCAGGAGCTAACTTATGCGTTTATAGAACACTGAATGAAAGAGGAAAGAGGAGCGAAATTAGATAGAAAAGGAAAAATATTTATTTACTTTTTTATCTTTTAATGAATGGTGATAGTAATGGCGCGCTGTTTCACAAAGTAAAGTATGTTATTTTTCAAACTTAAAATTGCTACACTAAATGCTCTCAATTAATTTTCATTAATTTTTGTAGCGCTAGGTGTCTCTGCAAGCATAACACTAGCCAGGTATTGTAGAACTGTTTGCTGAATGAAATGATCATCGCAAAGCTTAATAAATGAGGACACTTTGTGGATCTTTAACAGGATGGTATGCGCTAAAGGGTTAACATAATACATACAGACCAGAATACAGTTTGCAAATCAGTTCTCAAGTAAGAAAAATACGGAAGATGTTAAGACAGTAACCACGATTTTGGGATAAGAACGAAGATATTTTCTACATACTTCGTTCTCAACAAAGGAACATTCGCGTCAATTAGCTTCGAACTTGAATTTTAATTTAGTATTCAAAGCCTTTAGACAACTTTTGGCTCAGGTCGGATGGATGATGATGAGATGAATTGGTGGAATGAAACAAGTGGGGAAGGGAAAAATGAGAAAACCCACGCACACGGTGTTTGTCCACCACAAAACCCACATGGGATGAGCAGGGATCGAACCGACTATCTCTAGCACCAGAGGTGAGCGCTCTGCCAATTGAGGCGCCGCGGCCATAATTAACTTCGAATGTAGAATGAGCTACACGTTTATTTGTCACTTCCACCATCATTTCAATGTTGAGATTATTCCTCCTGAAAAGAACTCTTCCCAAGAAACCCGACGAGGAAAGGTTTATCCTCGTAGGCAGAGCTGAAACTGGTCACCAGGTCCAGTTTCGGACCAGATCACGGGTCTACGCTGAATATCAGGTAATCATTGTTGAGATCTAAGGTGGTCTTGAAACGTACTATTAACTAAAATATGAAAAATAGAGAATAATAAAAAATGTTCTAATTCTCTTCGGAGGTCTGGAACCAGTAGGTCATACTGCATTTCCACAACGAGTGGGCCGCGGGCGACCATATCTCTTCGGAGGTCTGGAACCAGTAGCTCATACTGACTTTACACAACAAGTGGGCCGTGGGCAACCGATTTTCTTCGGAGGCTCGGAACAAGTAGCTCATATACCTGGTCCCTTCCTTGAGGGACAACCTCCCTGGGCGACTGTTTCTCTTCGAGAGGAACGGAACTCAGAAAACGTGGTGTCTTACCCTGGCAACCCCATCACTTCTCCTTATCCCCAATGTGTCTTGTATGCCCACTGCAGTACGGAGAATAACAGCCAAGCAGGACTGTTACATAAAGATTATGAGACTCAGTGATGATCAGGAATTCGTGGAAGGCTGGGTAGCTCATAATCTTCGTCTGTTACATAAAATTATGAGACTCAGACACATCTAGTTGAGGGTACCCACACATTCCGTGAGAGAAGCGTATATAAAAGAAGAAAATAAAAAGGTCCCCGAAGCGCAGGAAACGCAAAATTCTTTGGGAGAGCAAGATTCTGGAATGGCTACGTCAACTTCCCCAGTGGTATGAGTACACGTTAAGGAAGAATTACATGCAAAAGAAGTTGATGAAGACAAAACAGAAGATCAGTCCCTGATAAAATCTGATAACACGGTAGGAAGGATTAAGGAAGAGCAAGTAACATTGTCTATCCTAGGACGATTACTGGACGGAATGAAACAGCTGAATGAGAAAATGGATCATCACAGTAAACAGCTGAACTGCACTTGAAAGAAATGAAAAGCGAGGAGGACGAATGGTACAGGCAAGCTCGAGAACCTACGATGAGCTTACGTGGAACTTAAGCGAATCACCAGTGTAAGAGCAAGGAAATGGAAGAAGCCTTATGATACCTGGAATTGGATATACTTCTTGCAAGCTTGAATAAAACATTTTCTATCGAGAAGACAGTGATTTAAGCCATTTCAGATTTTCAGTGTTGAGATATATTAAATCGACCTTGAGAATGAAAAAGGATATAAGGTAGAGAAGAAAAGCATTGTGACAAAAGGGGCTGTTCGGATAAGGAGAATCCGTGCCCATTGATCAACGAGAGTCGTTTAAAGTCACATGGGTGGTGACGACTGCTTTGCTTTTCGGTTTCTACGTTGCTGTCGAGTACGTCGACAACTTCCCTGGGCGACTGTTTCTCTTCGAGAGGAACGGAACTCAGAGAATGTGGTTTCTTACCCTGGCAGCCCCATCACTTCTCTTTATCCCCAGTGTGTCTTGCATGCCCACTGCGATACAGGACTGTTATAAAGCCGGGATGGGTTAGGAAGAGGATAGAGAAGATATCGGCTAGAGCCTTACTTAAAGTGCCATCCCAGCATTTACCTGATGAAACAGAGAAACCCTGGAAAATCTCAGTCAGAATAGTCGCTCGCGGGGTTCGAAGCCTCGTACCTACCCATTTGCCCTTTGGAAGTCCATAACGTTTACTGTCTGAACTACGAGGACTGGGTATACATTATTTTAGGTGATTTGTGCCATCAAATTTAATAATTTGTGTATCAAGTAACAAGATATATACTCTTTTTCTTTTTCTGTGTGCAAATTTCGGGATGACAAAACATTAAGATTCGGGTAAAGAAATCCTTATGAAAAAAATCATAATGTTGGATCGCGTAAATATATATATATATATATCTTTATAAATGTAACCTGACTTTTTTTAACCTTATCTAATTCTATCAAATGCGTTAAATGTCGAAATTATTTATGAGAAAAATAGTAACATGAGTGCCGTCAAGTCACTTCTTTTTTTACATTTTCTACGCTAATGATATTCTGTGAGCTCCACGTAACTGTTATTTACTGTAACCACTTGTAACCGTTACTATAAGCACCAGCTTCTTTCAAACGTTATATGGTACAGTAAACTCAGTAAAGTAAGTTATTGTAGGAGTTAAGCTCGCTATTTCAGATCACAGTAGAAGGCGCCTTAATAATTATATTTCAGCTGAACTCAACTTCATGTTTAAATTATTACCAGTCTTGTAAACAATACATTTAGGTGACTTTATTCTCGGCTTCATTTGGCTTCTGATGCTATAGTAAGCTTAATTACAGGTGTATTATTTAGGTCTTTCTATATTATTTATTTTTAAATAAGAAATCTTGATTCTGTAAATTGTGAAAAGTTTAGAGGTTATTATTTTATTATATTTCTCCACTCCCAGCCACCTGGTGAGGAGTTTTAAACACGTGACTTGAGTTTCATGTAATAAAGATAATAGGCTATTATTGGGCTCTATTTCGGTTTGGAATAAATATAGTTTTTCGGTTGTCATTTTGATTCAATTTCAAGACCTCTAGCCCTGGTTTTATGGTTTTCATATTTTTTTCTTTAGCTTAAGATAAGTTTAGGTTAGATTTGATTACGTTTGGTATGCTTAGGAATTTATTTTACGTTATTAGAATGTGTAGGATTATCTACCTAAGCTTGCACAGGGTTATATATCTAAATTCGTCACAAGCCTAGCCTCCGTAGTATAGCAGTTACGGTCTCTTACTTCTTAACGGTACTGAGGAATGACGCACGTTCTAGTTCTGTTGGCGGCCATCTTGATTGAGTTTTCCTCATTTTTACCAGATATATGCGAGGATTGTACATTAACTAAGATAGTCCTCTACTTACCCCATCCTTGTCCCGAAAGAGCGTTCATCACAAGACGTCATCCTCCTGACATATGACTGAGAGTCAGTACCATTTAAAGGAATAGTTTAGAAAGCATGTTAGAATCCAGGAGGATGATATCCTTCGGCGAGCATACTTCCTTGAGGAAGGAATCTGAAAAGTAACGGCCAGGGATTTTAACTAGGTTCTATCTCGGCATTCGCCAAGTGGGTTGAGGGAAACAGTTTCGATAGCTGACGTGAATAATACTGAAACATGATTCAAAGCCTACGGGAGGCAAGTTCAACGCATACACTAAACTGTATTTGTTCTCTACTGTTTGTTGCTCAAAGATTCATTGTTTGGTATCGTGTATTTCAGTAAAAACACACATAACGTGTACAAAAATTGTAATTCGAAAAAGAACAATGAAGGAGAAAATTTAAAAAAAGTATGGCAAGGCTTTTTTATGACTTAAAATGTACTACCCTATCTCATATCTCTTGCTTCTTTCTTAACTTTATTTCTCGGTGAAGAGAAAGAGCCAGGAAGATAATGGGATTTTCTTTGTAGTAACTTTGACGTAGTGACTTTGGAGTACGGTTTTAATATAAGATAACCAGTCCTTTTTATGACGTAAAAAAAAATCTTATCTTTTTCTTTACGAAGTTAAAGAAGAACTACTCTTTTTATACGCATAAGATTTCACTTCTTAAAAAAAAAGAAGAAGAAGAAGAAGAACTCTTTCATATGCGAAAGAAACTGTACTTTGGAGAATGGTTGCGAAAAAAGGGGAAAGAAAATAAGGAAGCAGGTTCAAAAGAGACAGAGGAAAATATAGTATGTATATAAAGATGTAAGCTTCTTTTCCTTATAGAAATTGAGTTTATATTCTTTATATGATATGGGTGATTTAGTGAGTGTTGACAATAATAGACCGGAATGCAGTTCATTTTACCGTGGGTTCCTGAGAATGAATTTATGTACGAATTTTCTTCTGGACTTGTATCTTTATTCCTTGTATTCAGAAACTACTTTCTTATGGAGATCAAAATAATCGCAATGTAATGGTTACATGATTTATTTTTTATTAATGATCATAGTTACTGAAGAGTTATTGTTAGGAATTTATTGAAAAATAAATATAAATTATTGTTCGTGGGTCTGTCCGTTATATAATTCTACACCCTTCCATCGATTAACATCAAACATTGCATGTATATGGATTAGCTACTGGGACAGTTCGTACAGATAGTCCGGCCATGTAAGTTGTCAGTGTTGCCAACTTATCGATATTTAAAAAAAATTAGAATTACTTCCATACCGTTAAACGTATCCGAACCAAATTTGGCATAACATTACTCGACGCAATAAAAAAAACACTTTAAATGTCCCCGTCTTCAAGCATGTCAGTTGTAAGTGTTGTCAAACTATTTTAAAATTCATTTTTTTCAAATGGTTCCCATACAGTTGGACGTATCCTTACCAAAAATTGGCCTGTAGATTATTCGACAACACGCAGAAAACACTGTGCAAGTTCCCACTATCCAACGGTCTCAATTATCAGTGTTGCCAACCTATTTTAGTGAATAAATTTGACTCCGCACCAACGGGCGGGAAAATCAGGTGAGAATAAATACCGAATTTGGATGTGAAAAAAATATTTGATGAATCGTTAAAATACGGTTAGTTTACCGTTTTAAAGTCCTTTATCATTTTCCATTCGTAGAAATAAATTGGCAACACTGAACCATTGGTATTCCTACGTTGGGCAACTTGTCGGACTTTGTGTACATGTCGGTCATTTTCTTTGAATCTGAGTGTACATATATTGTTTCGAATTATCTTTAGTTTGCATTTTAATTTAATTGATTTGAATTGAATTTATTTCTAGGCCTAAATGTAACTTTGACTCAGAGGGTTGCTTTTTTAACAAGACCACTTAAGCTCGTCACAATTTTAAAGGATGACATTTTTCGGCGATTACTATTTTGGGAAAAGGGATTGGGAAGACAGTAGTCAAGACAGTGTTCTTGATACTATCTCGGTATTCTTTCAGTGAAACTGAATAAATGTGTGTAAATCTCAGTCAGGATTGACAACAGTGGGGAGTCTAACTTGAACATCTTAGTATATGAACTGTTCATACAACTCGAGTGGGAATGATGGTAGAAGGGTGTCGTTCGAATATTATTCAGCACAATTTTAGTAAATTTAGACCCCTTTCCTCTTATAAGGAATATTAGTCCAAGTACATAGACTCCCAGCAAAAATAAGCAAAGCTTTATCCCTCAGAATGATTACATAATATTTGAGAGACCCAAAGAAGCAGCCGTACATAATTTCAAGGTACCATTCAGTTATTTATGGGTGGATGTTTTAATAGCTTCTACGGACGTAACAATAATTTTTTGGTAGACTCCGAACAACTTTAATGGAATCGTACGGAATTTCAACCCGTGACCACACACACAGAAAGCGAACCTGCGTGTTAACCACTCGACCAAACTCGGGACTGAAATGTAGCTGAGAGAAGCAGTGAATAACTTCAATTAGGGTGATAAATGTTAGTAAGATTTGACCACTGTCGAACCAATAACAGCGTTCCTCTCCCAGGCTACCTCTATCAACTATTTGCCCAGGCTATTTCGGCTAGAAACGTGATCTATTACGTATGCTTTTTATTCCTTGTTGACGTGGATTGATTAGTGTAAGTTTAATCGCGACATCCATGAAAATGGTGGTCTTTTCTTCTAGGACTGTCGTTTCTTTAAAATTTTCTTTGAATTAAAAAAGAAAAATAAGCAAAGATTCCACGTGCATTTCTGCTATCCTCTAATTTATATAAAACAAGCTTATCTTTGCTGATGCGGGATGAATAAAATATATTGGCAACACTGACAGCTGGGAATATTTTTAAAATGGGTTGGCAACACTATCCCAGTTCATAAATGCCAAATTTATTCGCTGGAATTCTTTAATTTATATCAAGTACACAAAGAAGGCTTCCCTAAACCTTTTTTAGAATTCTTTAAATTAATTCAAATAAACAGAGAACCCTTCCACAAACCGTTCTGGGATCCTTTCAATTCATATCGATATACACATACCACTAAATCTCCTGGGCGGGCCACAATGGCTCAGTGGTAGAGCGCTTACCTTTGGAGCGTGGGGTCCCAGTTCGATTCTGGTTCGTGCCATGTGGGCTTTGTGGTGGACAAACATTGTGTGCGTAGGTTGTCTGGGGTTCTTCCCTTTTGTCTCACTTTCTTCATTCCACTAATTCCACCATCATCGTGCATTCAGCCTGGGCCAAGTTGCTTAAAGGCCTTAAACAAAATTCATTCAATACAATAACACAAAGATTGGTTCGACTAGACGTTTACGTATTTGAAATTATATTAAATAACCAAAGAGGACTCCTATTTTAGATGGGGATAGCTGTAAGGTGGTCTAAAAGGATTAACAAAGTAGAAATTATGTTAGATCATATAATTTATATTTTAACATCGATTCTTAGAAAGTAAATACTTAAAAGAAAGAACTGGAATTGTCTTTAAATACGAAAAAAAAAACCGAAAGAAATTTTTTTTCAGTGCCTTAAATATTGATTTTCGTTGAAATTAGCAGGGGCGTTTGTTCTTGTAAATAAATAATCTATCTTTCGGTCTAACCTTCTCTGTGGCTTTTACAGCTTAACAGTTCATTTCTGGAACGCATACTTAAGTAGGTTGTAAATTCCTGTCAAATAATTACCCTTCTAAATGAGGCAATAATATTTTTTTTTTCTTTGTGGAGGGGCAACGAAGAAAAGTATCTCCACTTCCGGATCTCGTAACGTTAACATCCTTGGGTGAAATCCAGAGGGAGATGTGGGTAAGGGAGGGAGGAATGGGAAGATTGAGAAGGAGAATGAAAGAACGAAATTAAAGGATAGGAAGGGGGATAGAGAAATAGGGGAAGGTAAGGAAGTGGGTGAGTTCAATAGAGGGGTAGATAACATTGAACGGATGGGAAGAAGAGAGTGGAGATAAGGAGAGGTGTTTGAGCTGAATAGTGGGGAAAAGGAGGAAAAGGAGGAAAAGTGGAACAGAGAGGTGATAAGACGGCAAGAGAGAAAAAGAAAATGAAGATGAAAAATGAAGAGAAAAGGACAGAAAAGAAAAATGAACAGAGAAAGACCAGAATAGAGAAAATGAAGAGACAAACACAGGTATACAAATAAGAGTTCTATGCGACCAACAGCATGGCAGTGATTCCACATACATGACTAGCTGTACGAGTGTATTGCAACTACATATTTTTTCTCCAGTCTGACAATTAGATTGAAGCAGAAAATGATGTATTGTTGTGTTTGGACACAGTTAAGGAAAATCACGGTGAATAGCAAACAATGCTTACAACGTCTCAACAAAGAGACTTCAAGAAAACATTCGAAGAGTGACACCAGTAGGATCGCTGCATCAACGTTTGCTTTGAAAGGAATGTGGTCAGAGTTTTTACTGACGTACAAGACGGACTTTCTTCCGCTAAACAATGGTCCTAATATCAGGATGGGTCTTATACGCCGAAGGTTAGAATATCAAATGAAAATTTAAGAGCTCAAAAGTTATTTTGTATTTCTAGTGTCATAACTTTGCAATACGTGATTTCTAGTTAGTTTATTAAGAAGGTTAAAACACATCGGAAGTCAGAAAACTAAGTGACATTATTCAAGATCTTAGGTATTTTGTGTTGTTAATATATGTCCTGTCATTAACTGAAATATGTGAACATCTACACTTGTAATGTGCACACAACGATGTTTCATATTGTGCTTTATTACTGCCATGTTTTTCATGCTGTACACTTCCCTTCACACTTTCATGGCGTTTCCTGTATGGGCAAGACATGTAATAAAGACCATGTTGTCTGTTAGACATATTTATTTATTATTACTTTCCAATTATATTGTGCCTTACTCGCCGTTTAACGTGAGTTAATACAATGGTAGGATAGCCAAGCCTTAACTCAGCTTGGTTTTTACTATTCGTTCTAAAAAAAGTTTTGTAATGCGTGTGTGTGTCATTCTTTTGGTGCTAATAAAATTTTTACTAGCGAAGTCCGGATAAATTTTGATAGCACCCAGAATTCTTTTCCAACACAATAAGAGAACTAGAAACAAAAAAAAATGTGAAATGTAGGAGAGAGGAGATAGAAAGGAAGGAAGGAGGAATGGAGGAAGACAAGAATTATACGCACACAGAAAGAGAGCTCTCTCCACCTTAACTTACTCCATCCACTAGGAGCTCTCTTTCGTTCATAAAGCGTTTGTTAAGGGTGTCTCGAAGCTAAGGATGATGGAAGGTAAAAGCGGACATTCGGTTTCACAATGATATTTATACCTGCGCTATAACGCCAATATGTCACCGTTCATTGTATCATAAAATTTGTAACTGACTTTCTTATCAAATTACTCATCCTTGTAGAGAAAGTAAGTGTGATGTTAAATTTGTTAGATGATAAATACACCTAAGTGACATTAATAAACTGAAAAATGGCGCTGACTTTTATTTTATAGCTTTACTTAGGGATCTATATCGTTGCGTAGTGATACAATTTGAACTGTGAATCGATGTCAGCTCGTTCCAAATTTATTACCTGTAATGTTCACCCCTTTTAGTGGTTTTTGAATAATTTGGTAATGAATATGTATTTCATTTCATGAGTTCCACGTCATCAACTAGCCCTGATTTACCAGAATGCTCTACCAGCAAGAAATTACTACACCTTGCTCCATATGACAGTTTTATTAATGATCCTTAAATTTGAGGGTTCTTTTCATTAATATTAATATAATCCAAGATATTTTTTTCTATAAATATCAGGTATCCTATTCCTGTGCTTTAATCCTCATTGGCTGATGGTTTGTGACGTCGCTTGGAAGATACTATACATTGCAAGCAGCTTAGCATAAGCGCGAGGCTCGTTATGCTAGGCGTTCACTGAAGATTAATACAATCCGTGTCTTTTCAAATTCTTTAATAAATTGGTATTGCGTCGAATGCTTTTTCAGACGAGAAGTACAATAGACGTTCTGTGATTGCAGTGATACATTGTTCTTTTTCCTTCAAATTGGCTTCTTTTGATTTCCCATCACTTTCAATCGCTAGGGTCGCTAGTATTCGGCCCTCTACAGATATTCGCTCGAACTTCTTAGTTTTCGTACGTAATATTAATTGTTCGATGGCACGAGATCTTGCAACTGTCGTCATCACTTAGCGCTAACATTTCTGTCAATGGAACGTCCGTGAATCTTTTAAGAAAACTTTTATCTTATATTTCTGAATCAATACAGTTTTATAATGGAAGGGCTCACCACAACGATGATCCATTCCAATTTTCAGACGATCCATTCCAATTCTCAGACGAACATAAAACGAAGCACAACGTTACAACTCTACAGTTTTTATGAGGTGGTGTCAAAGATAACATCTAAATAAAAGATACTTTACAATTCCAAAATTGGTTCTTCCTATTTTTACCGGTACTTTGTTCTAATTGAAATGTTAGGTTTCTGAATTTAAGAGCGTCCTACACTGTAGCATGTCTTTGGTATTAACTTTGTTACACTGTGCATGGATGTAGAAACGAGGAAGAGCGATGCTGGTCCTAGTTTAAGATACTATCCCGGCGTCCTCTTGATAGTTCTGAAAAGTACTTCAGCTACATTGGTCTACAAGAACTAAGCCTTTGCTACCTCTACAATATCAATCAGCTGTCAAGCGACCTTCACTACTATATCATGGCGGCTGGTAGAAGCTAGAGCACATTCGTAAGGATACTATTGTGAAACGCACTGAAATGTTGTACTACACAAAGTGAATCGTCATGGAAACCAAGCTCAATAATATAAGCTCCTTACCTGTTCCAGAAACCCAAGGAGCAACTGTTGCACCAGTGGACTGATGGTGACCCCAGGACGACATACATGACGAATCACGCGGCAGTGATCAACAGAGAGATCAAAGGTGCCAAGCAGACGTAATACATTTCGGGGGCGCGACAATGCTGTAAAAGAGCTTAAAGAACCAATTTGGATAATGTTATGCGGCGTAGAATTATCGGTCTACTCGAGGCACGTACAGTACAGATGGTAGTGTCCCAGGAGTTGCATGTTCGACAAAGTGTCAGAGTTTGGAAGCGGTTCCAATAGGTTGTCTCCACAACACAGGAACTCCGTTGATTACAACGGTGCTGCAATATTTCTTCTGTAAGTAATTACCGGATGGAACAGACAGAGTAGGCTACATCAGAGGACCTTGTCAGAGACCTTTGAGCTGTTTAAGGGTTTACAGTTTTCATACATAGTAAGTGCATGCGATTAAGTAAGCAGAGCCTTTATACTCACAGACTTTCAAGATGTATCCCGTTAAATGCAGCCCATCTAAGAGACCTACAACTCAATGCGTAGAACATTGTGTTGTGCCACCTCACACTAGGATGTCGACTTGAAGGTGATTCAGAATTTAGTGCGTGTGGTCATGAGTTCCATTCCTGTCCATGTCAATTGAACGGAGTGATTTGCAGCCCACTTAACCCAAATCTATAAATCCTGTTCGTAGAACCTCACCAGCTCCTTTCGGACGATAACATTTCAGTCAGTCACACTAGGATACCAAACCGATGATGATCAAGGATGTTGGAGATATTGTACGGAGTCTCATGTACTCTTCATATGAAGAGGACGTGAATCGTTCTTTAGACTAAAGCTCGACTCGTTCGCAAACAAAACACAGGCTTATTGTAACCTGTCCATCCACGATGTTATCTGCATTAAACTGTTGTTATTATTTTACCGAGTTTGGTATGAAATAAGCTTAGATAGGTATTATTTTATGCGCTTGGTATGAGATAAGCTTAGATACGTATTATTTTACCGAGCATGTTTGATTAATAGTGCTTGAATATTTTTAAGGAAACAAACAAAAACGAAAGGTAGAAAGTCAGTGAAAGATCGAACAAGCGACAGAGAAAAAGAGAGAGAAAGGGAGAGGAAGGGAAACTGAAGTAGACGGAGAGGAGAAAGGAAATTAAGAGAAAATGGCAACTATGTTTCAATTTTACGAGACAATGAAGGAGAAAATCAACAAACCATTTTATCTGAAATACATTTGCTGTTGACGTGATTTGTTTCGTTTTTCCTCTCGTTTTCTTCTACATCCATCATTTCACGCCCGTAAAACTGTTCTGTGATCAGTGTTGCAAACTACATTAATAGAAAAAACTCCAAACAATTACAAGATGTATTTCGTACATTGTACTTCTTAAATCTCTACACACACAGGGATTTCGCGGTCGCGGATTTCATCTAAGTACTGGGAAGGTGGTGCGGTTCGTGACCCTTTCACATCAATATGTGAATGATGGTATGTTACGTTCGAATTAAACCCTAGCTGCTACCTTTTCCATTTCTCTTCCTGAAGGAGTGCTCGCCTACGAACAACATCCCCGAGATTGACAACCTACAGCTTTAAGATCCTGTCAAGACTGGAAATATTTTTTTGTTAGCTCTACATAACTAAGATTGATTTTGTGGTTTCTCTTCATAATTGTTACTAGCCGAGGAGGTTCAGGGGTGATTCACTTTTACTCGGAGAGCCTTTCGAATCGAAACCCGAAGTGGTCGTCCTCACTGAAAATTCTGGTTTCCTTTTAATTACATCAGCGGAATGCTGGGATGATATCTTAAATTAGGTTATCTGTCTTATTGCATATCTAACGGAAAGTTTTCAAATATTATATCATTCGTAACGTTGCCGCGTATTATTTCGGTGCCTCCAGGTTCATCATTAAGCACATGTCGAAATTTCTTCAAAGAGACTTCTTTATTATTTCTGCCTGAGAAGTGTATCCTTCTATTCATAGCCAAGATTTATGTAAGCTTATCACATACCGAATTCGATATGAATGGGTTAAAACAAAAGCGGTGTAGATAATTTTTTGTTTGTTTTCAGAAACAAAATATTTAGTTCAATTGCTTATAATAAATTCTACGTATCTTTTTCAATATTATTTGTGCCATCTATGAAGTCACATGTGGAGTTAAGACAAGTTATAGTTTCCATTTCTTACTGAACGCAGGATTGTATGAAAATCGACTTACAGAACTTTAGATCTAACTCAGAATTGGAGGAAAATTTGACTTACACCACTTTGGCTCTAACTCAAATTATAAGGAAATAAATTTACTTTGGCTTTAATTTAGAGTTGTAATAAAATTGACTTGTACCACTTTGTCTTTCAGTATTGTAGGAAAATTGACTTACATCACTGTTGCTTTAACGGAGACTAAGAAAATTTACTTACATAATCTTTACTTTAATTAAAAATGACTTATATCTCTTTGGTCTAAACTCAGAATTTAAGAGAATCAACTGACACCACTTTATCCCTAACTCAGAACTGTAGGAATATTGACTTAGATCGTTCTGCCTTTAAGTGAGAATTACTCAAAATTGACTCGCACCAATTTGGTTACAGCTCAGAATTGTAGGAAAATTGACTTAGACCACTTTAACTTTAACTCAGAATTGTAGGAAAATTGACTTACACTACATTAACTTTAACTCAGAATTGTACAAAATTGACTTGCACCGCTTTGTCTAACGCAAAATTGACTTACACTACTTTGGTTATTGCTCAAAATTTTAAGCAAATTGACTTCCACCATTTTGACTTTAACTCAGAATTATAGGAAGACTGACTTACACCACTTTTGTTTTAATCCAGTTGTAGTATTCATTGTAACGTCAGCTCGAATATTTCCATTCTCAAAAAATTGAAGAGAAAAAAATAATGTATATATAGTATATTTTCTTGCACACATACACACACAAATCGTACATGACACATGTAGGTGTCACATAAAATTTCCCACTGACATTTCCCACAAGCCTTGAGGAAAAGAAAACATTTAATCTTTCTCGCAACCCGTGGGAAATGTATCGCTGAGTTGGTATTATCTTTTCACTGACAGGCCATTCACAATAACTCTCAACAACAACAGAACATTTTATTACAGGTTTAAAAATGGTTCGCCTCTAACAAAGAAATACAAGAATAGATTTTCTTTTCGGCCCACAAACTTGCAATGCAGTTACCATTGATTTGATGGTCATGTTCAGTTGCGTTCTCTTTTAATAGCATGCTTTTTATATACAACGCTATTTCCTATTTCACATCTGGATAGCAAAGTGGTTACCAATCTTTTTTTTTTTTTACCGGTAAATTATGTACTGATTTTTTTTATTGTTAAATCACTGAAACTAAAATAATCGAAAAGTGACTATAAGATCAACAAATGAAGCACGATAAAAATATAAGTTTGAGAAGGAACGAAAGTATTATGGTATAAACTTAGTTGTGTATGTTTGTTTGTTTGTTTGATCAATCATACAGTAAGTTAATCCCACGATTTACGCCATAGTTTAATCACTTTCGTATTTGTCAACTACGTATCATAATTCTTAGTCATTGAGAATATTTCCCATTCTTTTAAAATAAGAAGTAATAAAGATGGCGCTAGCAAATACTTGATCAAAATTGCATTCACGGCTACAATAAGAAACCGCTTTCTCATTCTGCGCATGTGCAGAACTGACAACTGAAACTACCCACCTCAGCATGCGAAAAGGCTGTACGATTTTCCTCAATTTGAATAAAACAACATAAAATATTAAAACTTCTGCTGAAAGTAATTAAGAAAATCTTTATATGAGAGGATAGACTGAACATATACTTTTATAAATATAGTTTCTTTGATAAGGAATATTCTTTCATTTAGAGATTATTATTGTAATCTATAAATAAATGCTTACCTTTATCCGGGTTAAATTGTTGTTTAATGTAGTTGAAGATACGGGCGGTGATAGATAGATGCTTGTGACGTCTTTCTCGTTCCCTTTCCCGTTCCCGCTCCTGTGTTTGTCTTGCTTGAGATTTCTTTTGGGGCCTGTGATTCCCGCCGTGGGCTACGACGCTGTACATGACGACAAAGCGATTTCTCTAAACGCGGCCATTTAATCTTTTGAGTTGGAATATTCCTGCAAGAAACAAAACAAAAACGTATTACTATAGTCTTATAATTGGTATTTTGCCAGCGTGTGTTAAATGGTTTCAATTTGAGTAACACTTACAAGGTTAATATCAACAATTTCATTTCTATGGCTCAATAAAGAAAAACACAACTTTCTGAAAAGGTTGATATACTTTAATAGCAAAAAGAAACTAAAGTGTAACAGTTTCGGAAGTATACCACCTCCTTCTTCAGACTTCACTCTACAACTGAACATAGAAAATGATTAGCCTGTGCTGGTACTTTTCAATCACAAAATAAATTAGTCTACATTGACAATAAGATTTTAGTTTTGCTGGGTCATTCATGTTCTACGTTATATTGAAATGGGCTCTAGTATCGAACCCTGAGGAACTCCTCGTTTAACACACATATTTTGCGTCACTAATTTAAAAGCAATATTTTCCCTATTTTGTTTTATAAAATCCAAACTATAAAATCATGTTCTAATATGCTGTAATTGCAAACAATATTGGTTCTTCATGTAGGACACTGCAACCTCTTTCTAACTTTGTTTCCTCCCTTTCTCTCTCTCCCTCTCTCTCTCTCTCTCTCTCTCTCGCGCGCGCGCGCGCACTTCCTCTCTCCTTTTCCAATCTCCGAAACGTTACAGGATTATGAAAAAACAACTCATGGTTTTATGCTCTACATACTTTCGCGGGGTAGCCGGCAAAAATATCCCTCTAGAGATTTTTCTCCAATTTCAGAATGGTCCGCAGTTTGCGTCTCCTTTATACGCTGCATGGTTCCGCGTCGAATACCGCCAAGGCTGTCCTATACGTATATGTTTCTAGGATGTTATTGGATGCTGTTTTCGAGAGATACTTTTTTTTATCGTTTTCCAAATAAAATACACAGTACATGAACATTCTAAGTAGATCGATAGAAAGTGCCCCAATTTTACGGTGTCAATTTGTAGTAAAGAGCTCTTACGTCACTCATAAGAGGTGAATTCTTAGAGCATTTATATAGAAATGAAATGAAATAGTTCCACAGGGATTTGAAATGTATGAGTACAACACTGGAAAAAAAATCGCACTTGTTATCGGCTCTTAGAACAGGATTTCTCATGCACACAAATCAAAGAATGGCTTAAACCAGCGTTTCTCAACCCTTTTCAATCTGCGACCCCCTTTCACCATGCCTTCTAGTCGGCGACCCCCTTTCACCATGCCTTTTAGTCGGCAACCCCCTTTCACCATGCCTTTTAGTCGGCAACCCCCTTTCACCATGCTTTCTAACCGGCGACCCACAATTACCAGGGTGAGTCATATGTTCGTAGCGTTGGGTGGCCCCGCCCACTCGATTCCGGAAAACCATGTTCAATGTGTAGAACAGGTGAAGGAGTGGTGGAAGAAAGCGTGTCATGTGTCTGTCTGATCACAGCGCTAACGGTGTGTGGGAGGAACTACGCGTTGAATACACAGTTGGCAGGACAATGGCTGAGGAGAAACTTGTGTGTCGTGTGCTTCTGCGCCATTACTGGAAAAAGGGGTTGAATGCAGCAGCAGCAGCCAAGGAAATTTGTGCCGTAGAAGGTGAAGGTACTGTCCACCCTTCCACAGCTAGAAAGTGGTTTCAACGTTTTTGGTGTGGTGACACCAGTCTCGATGACAAGCCCAAGAGTGGACGCAATGTGACGACGGATATCGATGCCCTCCTGAACGCTGTTGAAGGAAACCCAGGAACCAGAACCCGTCAGCTGGCAGATGAGGTCCAGACATCACAAACCAGTGTCGTTCGTCATCTGCATCAACTTGGGTTTCGCTCCAGGCAACCGAGAATGGTTCCCCATGATTTGACTCCCGCACAAGCTCAACAACGTGTGGCCCTGTCTGAAGAACTGCTTCGAAACCCAACTGACGACAGGTTTTGGCGGCGGATCATCACGAATGATGAAAAGTGGATCTTTCTTCGTTATCCTGACACCGGGAAACAATGGCTTCGACCAGGTACCGAGGCGCATCCAGTGGTTCGAAGAGGGCGGTTTGAAGAGAAGACAATGCTGTGTGTGTGTGTGGTGGAATTTCGAAGGTCCGGTGCACTGGGAGCTCGTTCCACATGGTCGTTCCGTAGATGGGCCATTGTGTGCTGAACAGCAACGGGTATACGACATTGTGCGCCGTCGTTATCCAGCACTGGTGAACCGAAAGCGACTGCTCCTCCAATTTGACAACGCTCCATGCCACAGGTCAAGAAGAGTCCGCCAGCACATTGCCGACATGGATGGCGTGGACATTTTACTCCCCCCCTACAGTCCCGACCTTGTGCCATCTGATTTTCATCTGTTTCGTTCCATGGCACACTTCCTGCTGGGCAGACAATTCCATTCCTTGGATGATGTGACAACTGGCATTACTGAGTTCTTTGCTTCAAAGCCTGCAGCCTGGCATCGTCAGGAGCTTGTGTCACTGGTGGAACGTTGGAGAAGGACCATACAGTGTGATGGGGTGTACTTCGCCGAATAGGCTTCTGTGGTACAGGGGGAGTCGGGTGCAGCACATTATCCATGAAAACACTACGAACATATGACTCACCCTGGTATTTTATTTTGTGTAATATTTGCTTTTCATTTCAAAACATAACAGTTTATTTCCTGTATTTATAATAAATATTCTAATTATATTATCCAAAACTATTCAGCTAACTACATTATATTTAGTAATTATTAATAACAACAAGCAAAATAAAATACTTTCTTTGAAATTTATTAGCTTTAGCCTACAAAACCCTAGTTAAATTTATTTTTCACCTTCCCTCGCGACCCCTATACACACATCCCGCGACCCCCAGGTTGAGAAACCCTGGCTTAAACAACACAATAAATAACATAGTTGTTGGAATGATTGCAAATTAAGTTATACAATGTTAAAAAAATCAACACCCTTCTGGAAAAGTCACAGCCCTAGTGGCTGAAATGGAACGCAATATCTACACTTTAAATCTAGTGCAGGCCAATAAGCTGTAGTATTAGATGCTCAGCTCGCACTCGGTACTTTTTCGTTTAAAAAAAAATCGAATAAAGGCAACCAATAACGTTCTGAAGGATTTTGATCGTACAAAGAGAAACGGTGAAGTAAGACTGGAAAGTCAGAAATAGTCACCATCAGCAGCAATGGCCTGTCTCCAACGCTCTGGTAGATTATGGATCCCACGATGGTAAAACTCAGCGGAACATGAACCAAAGAAGTCGTCCAGCGCGGTCCTCGCTAATAGTTGTCTAATGAATAGAACAAATAGTAATCCGGAAGTGCAATATCAAGGAAACATGGGGAATGCATTGGTGTCATGGGTGACAGTAACATGTGACTTCGCGTTGTCCCGTGACAGAATGACACGTCTGCAATTCACTAGCGCAATTTTTAGTTTTTTGTCTCCACGTTCTAATTGTTACGAGTAATAGTGGTGGCAGAAATTCGCAATATACGATACCCCGACCAGTCCACCTATAACCTTCTGTACTAACATTCGTTCGCAGTTGAAACTCGTACAGTATACAGGCATGTGCAACTCTGAGGTTTCCATATTTCACCTACTCTCAATGACACACAGGGGTCCCAATGATAAACTTAAGGTGGTTAAAAGTCAAATTTTGACCATGAGGGATCTGTTTGATAATTATGCAGTCAATACCTACATAAGTCAGCTACCAGAGAATCTTCGTCCGTTTTCTGATTGGGTGCAGAAGGCCAAATTCTTTCAATTGGTGAGTCATAGTTTCGTGTTCGATTTTAGTAATATTTGATTTAGTGTTAAGTCATTATGTGAGAATGATAGTGCACCTATCTTTATGTGTAGTACATTTGTATTAATTACGTGATGCATGAGTTCATTGTAACACCTTTATTTTTATATAATGTATGAGAAAAGTTGCGTATATACAACGAATTTTATAACTCTTTGTACCATGTTAAGAACAATTGCTAGCGTTTATGCTATTAATGTAGAAGCATTTGAAGAATATGCTACTAAAAGTGCAGAACTATATGTAAGCTTGTACGGTTGGTAACATATGTCTGGAACTTTGCATAACATCTAAAGTCATGGTGCAATTTTCATAAAATCAGCCATTTTACTCCTTGCAATGTTGTCTTTAAGAGTCCAAGGAGGTTAGAAAGATAGATTTGCGTAATTATAGACAGAATCATGCACGAAAAGTTTCTGGAGAGAAGAATATAGAAGGTATGTGATATATCTGCAAGATATTTCGTCAGACCCTGTTATAAATTGTCACAGAAGATTACCACAAAAGTCCTTAAATATTTCTAAATACGTCTGATGATCATAATGAATCTGAAAATAATGAAATTGTATTATTATTATTTGAATACTGCTGTCACCAAATATGCGGAATTAATAAAATATTTCATCATATTTGTACACACCTCTACATATTTCTGACGCTACATTTTTGTTGTAAACAGAGATTCTGCCAGAACCCCCGAAATTCTCGATCACACATCTCCAACCTTAAAACTTTTACGGATAAAACTCGATAGAAACGCTGAGCCTGAGATGCCTAAAGGCCAAAATAAAATCCAATCAATCAGAATATGAGGAATACGGAAAACTTCCGTGACTAAATTCTGTATAGAAATTTCCATCATCATTTTAAATCAATACACTATAAAATAAGCGCGTTGCTTCTATGTTATAAAAGCGTCGTAGGAACACTTCGAAATAATGTATCAATCCTTTTTCTCGCTTCTGTGCACTTAAAATGAGCAATGGTGGGTACAAGAAAAGTTGTCACTTTTCTCGTTATATATGTATAAAAAAGTAGTTCCATTCCAATGTGAGAGAGTTGTATAGTAATACTTTTTTAATCAGGACATATTGTGATCAAAATATGTACAATCCGATTCATAAAAAATGGCCGATTGGTACACACATTTTAAGTCCAATAAGATGGACTAATATTATAATGGCGAACTAATATTCGTTCTAGTTATAATAAACGTACCATATTCTGCACCAGCAACATAGAGTATTGCTATTTTGCAAGATTCCTAAACTTTTTTTGACTTACAAATACTTTTCATTCATCAGTCGTTTTCTGTGAATGTGAGTATATGGCAACACGAGCGAATCGACACTGCTTCCGTTCCAAGTTACATAACGGGAACAGTTACAGTATTGTGTCATCATCTTCTTCATATATAATTATATTCTTCAATATTTGATATCGTTTCTAAGTTACAGTGTCCTTGGTAGTTTGGTTTATCAACCCATTATTAGCACTTTCTCATAACACTCTTTTCCTTGTAATAATCAGTTTATGTTTCAATTCTCTTTTCAGCACACATTTCAAAGTTATTCAAACTTCTGGATTAAGGTTTCCCCCATTTTGTCTTCACAAAATGCTGTCCTGAACCATGCAGCTAATGGAAAGGATTCTGGTCCGTTTGTCCTAATCCCGTTTCGCCTAATGTTTTCTACAAGGGATTTTCATAGATGAGGGATATTTTAGAAATTCCCTGCGTAATAGAAATTCCCTACGAAGAAAATTGTATTTGGTAACTGAAATATGAAACTACGTGATTTATGAAAATTCGTGACTGCTCGATTTCTAGAATAGTTTAAAAATGCACAAAATATAACCTGCATATAATAAACTGGTATAAATATGGCGTAGGTTTATCATTTCTATTACAATTTAAAAGATACGAAAAAAGCTATATGGACGCGTATTTAACAACTTATAATTTGCAACATGTACCTGTAAATTTCATTGCAAAATTCAGCATGTTATTAAAACAAAATATTTTTATTGGCTTTGACACAAATAATTTTGAATTGAATATTTGTGGCGCTGCTGTGAAAGATTCGAATTAGAATTTTTAATTTTAATTATGGCCTTTAGGTATCTTAGGCTCAGGTGGGAATAGGGTGAGGGAAAGAATGTTGAAACGTAGTCAACTAGGGCCTACTTTTGTAGTTACAATCCCGGGATTTGCCTGGTGTGACTAAGGAAAATCCTGGAAAAACCTATGAATGATTAGAATAAAAAAAGGACCTGTCAGAATTACGACCATTTCGTTGACTTAGCCAGGAGAATTTAGGGGGGTCTGGCGGAATCACTGGACCTAGCCTTCCTCAGAAATGCTACGATTTTGATTTCGAATTATTGTTTTCTAAAAAGCCCGATTTGAGAAAAACAACAAACGAAATTTTGAAATCTGTACCCTAACGTCTCTGTAGAAGTCGTCTGCTGGGTCGAGGAAACGGTTCTAAGACTTGTATAAATAATACATGACGAGCGGCCATAGCTCAGTCTGTATAGCGTTGGCTTTGCATTCGGGAGGTCCTCGGTTCGAGACCAGCGGCCAACAAATCATGACTGAGGTTTTATCTTCAGTCACATCAGGGATGTTACCTTCAACTTATACGCTGGATTACTCCTTCGCTCATCCATTTCCGCACCCTATTCCGAGCTGAGCCATAGATGCCTAAAGGCCTTAAATAAACTCAATTCAATGACAAGAAATTTGGATAAATCATTCTGAAACTTTAAAGTACCACTTAAATTGGAAAAGGAACTTACAAGAATAAATAAAGTGAAAAAAAAATAAAAATCGAAGGGACGGAAGATATTTTTTTTTTTAAAAAAGGGGGGGAATCGATAAGTAAGACAGTATAAAAACGTCAACTGTAACATGAACAAGAGACAGTCTACTAAGAAATATTATGGGAGCAAGGAGGGAAATTGTTCTTAACAATGTTTTATTCTTACGCGAATTGTTAGCTTGCATCTCCTATCTCTATTTCATGGTACTTGCATTCACTTAATGGACACCATTTTGTTTCGAAACGGTTTCTTGCAGACCATTTTACGAGAAGACAATAAAAGGACAATCGGGAATAAGAGGGGAAGAAAAGAAGATAAGAAACGAGATTGGAAGAAATGGAAGAAACAAGATCTGAGCTTCCAGTAAACTTGGTTGACAAAGGACGATGGAAAGTATCACTTTATTGACCTACAGGATTTTAGATTCCATTTCATTTCTCTTCATGAGTAAATGAATTAAATTTTATTTTATTTTTGTCATTTTAAGACTTCCTTGGGTCTGGCCGGAGTACGGTAAAGAAGGAGATATGGAACAGAACTGAAACGTGACACCGGGTCAATTTTAGAACTGCATCTCGGAGTGCAAAACAGATTTTCTAATTCTTTCTTTATTATACATTGTTACGTTTGAACATTTGAGTACTGTTTCTTCCAGGGCTGAATGGGAACGGGGGTCTTATCGCCCACATCAAAAAAATACGACGGAGGAAAGACCGAACGGTTAGCGAGCTTGCTTTCTGTACGCGTGGTCACGGGTTCAATTCCTGTTGGATTCCTTTGAACGGAGTGGCTCGGAGCCCACTTTAAGTATAACTATAAGTTCCATCAGTTCAAAAACCCGTTCGGGGTAAAGGCCAGAGTTACACCAGAATCCTACTCACAGAAGAAGTGATATCCATTTTGCGAGTGACTTTCTTTGTGTCACTATCGCGAGAGTGTCTCCTTTGTAATAAGATTAAGAGAATTAGTATCCTTCCACCATAGTGACACAAAGAAAGTCACTCGCAAAATGGATATCACTTCTTTTATGAGTAGGATTCTTGCGTCACTCTTCCCCTTACCCCGAAGGGTTTTTTGACCTGATATCACTTATTTTGTAAGACTGGCTATTAAAATAAAATAATAAAACTTTTTAAAGACTCTTTTACTAAACAATTCGTACTAAAATTTAAAAATAATTTTGTTTATGCATGACTAAAAAGAGAAGCATGAAGCGCGGTCTCGTATACAGTCACTTTATAAATCCTTCAATTGGCTCGCCCCCAGGCTTTTCTTTTTAGTAATGCATAAACAAAATTATTTTTTACCTTTAAGAAGGAATATCTGATAGAATCGCACGAGTAGTAATAAAGATAAACAAGAGATACAGCATGGAAGTTATACAAATATATGCTCCTACAACGTCATATCCGGAGGAGGAAGTCGAGTATACGAGGAGATACAGAAGATTTTGGATAGTAGCCAATCGCATTACAAAATTGTGATGGGAGACTTCAATGCGAAAGTAGGAACTATGCGGATCAGTGACACGAAAGTGGGAAACTTTTGGATTTCGCAAAGAAACAAGAGAGGAGAGAAGTTAGTGGAATTCTCAGAAGCCAACAGACTGTTCATTTCCAATAGAGTACTTTTCAGGTAGCCGCTTCAGAGGATGTGGACGTGGAAAGGCCCAAATGGGATTAAAAACGAAATAAACTACGTTTTATCGAATAACAGGAGAATTCTGCAAGACGTGTCTATTCTGAACAGTTTCAAAGTCTGGAGTGATCATAGGATGGTGAGATATAAGCTGAAACTAAATACTAGACTAGAGAGAAAGAAGCTTATCAGAGGAAAACCGTCAGTTTTAGATCTGGAAAATCTTGGAAAACACAGACAGACATTCGAGATAGAACTAAGCAACAGATTCAGCGCCTTGGAAGAGTTAGAGGATGAAGAAGACATCGATAGCAGAAATAAAATACTGACTGAGATAATAAGAGAAACAGCCAAGGAAATAGCAGGAATCAAAAAGAAAAAAAGAGAGCAAAATCTCTGAAGAAACTAAACTCTTGATGAAGAAAAGAAGGGAAATGAAAGAAAAGGAAAATTACATAAAGAGGATTGAGTACATAGAACTAAAAAACACGTAAGGAAGAAAATAAGAGAGGATTTATGTCGATACAACGAGCATCGTGTTAGAAATACAATCGAGGAAAACAAGAGCCTGAAGAAAGCCAAACAGCAGCTCATGATAGGAAAAAAGCAAATAATTGCCGTTAAGAGACCAGACGGAACCGTAACACGAAATAAGGAAGAAATTATAAACATATTTGAACATTTCTACAGAGAATTGTACTACTCTGATGAAGGACTAGAAAATTAAGACTCAGAAGGTAATGATGTAGAAGTCTCAGACATAATGAAATAAGAAGTGGATAACGTACTTCGAGGGATGATGAACGGAAAATCGCCAGGATAAGATGGACTCACAGCTAAGATGTTTAAATGGGGAGGTGAAAACATGAAAGAGGAACTTGCCAAATTATCCTCAAAATGCCTGAGGAAGAGAGAAATACCGTCAAGTTGAAATGATGCTGTTTATCATTTTGTTGTACACTTCGCATAAAAAAATTGCGACAGCGAACGCCGTGCAGCTAGGCAACCCAAATGGCACCTTCTTATCTCATAATCGTGTCTGGTAAACAGACCCCCTCTTTCTCTTTCCTTCGTCTCGCCCATACTAAAATCAGCAAACATCAAGAGCACGTTTTTGTTTTTTCAAAATAGACATATATTAATATCGATAAAATGAAAGAATAAAAGCGAGACGAATCAATATACATAAGTTGATGCAGGAAGAAATTTAAACACACAGTGAAACATTGAAACCGATGAACGTCTGTTAGACAGAGCCAGAGATATGAGAGAAAGAGAGAAAGAGAGAGAGAGAGATAAGAAGAAGAAGTAAAGATAAAAATATGGAATTTGAACATAGTAAAAAGATTAAGTTAAGTTCCCACACAATAAAGTTCATTCCCCACAAATCTAACAGCAAGATTGAAGTGACTTTTGGACTTTATAATATTTGTTCAGAGCTCTTCGAATATATAAAGGGTTCTTCAAAAATTCATTAAGTCACTTTCAAAATGGAAACCAAACTTGGTGGTCAGAATAAATACTGATGATTTTCCAGTGAAACTCCAGAGTTTTTAGACACATTTAGGACAATGTCAAAAGTGTAACACACATGCTTTTATTTGGGCGGGGTTCGGTTGCAAATTCGGTGAAGCTTATTAAATATACTGGTTCGGAATACTTTGTAATCAGGAATTTCGCCAGGATTTGTTGATTGGGGTGTGTAAAGTCAAAATTGGGAGGGTGGACTAGAGTTTTGCACGGTTTCTATCAAAAACTTCGGGGTAGTCTCCAGAATCGACAGCCCCACAGGGACCGGGGTCTGGTGGAATCACTGATTGTAACAAACCCAGTAGATACCATAGGCCATACCTTCTATTCCAGACTACGAATGCAAAGTGAACATAAAAAGAAAATGAATGAATGATAATTGTTCTGCTTAATTTCTATCAGAAAGAACCAAGATTATAATTCCAAACTGTATCAAAATGAAAAGTTACAAATGTTCAAAAGCAAAATTAGCATGTTCCTTATAGGCATAGTAAACTTTACATGTTCCACATTGCAAACGTGAAAAGAAGAAACACATGTAATAATATGTTGGCAAATTAGAGCATGGAAACGAATTTCGTACCAAACGAATACAAAAATAATTATTCTCTTGAAATTGCTAAAAATGGGGGCATTTGTTACTCATGTCTGAAAATTTGTTAGTTCTGGACATGCCACTATATATTCCACCTATTGCGAATATAACGTTCTAATAATTACAACACTAATGAACTAGTGTTTATAACAATTCGCACAGATGGAATAACCACGGCAGAGCTGAAAAGATTACCGACTGATTCGATGTAGATTTGATGCTCCGGAAGATGAAGGAGAGATATTAATTATTTAATTGCGTTTGAACAGTGTTTATCTCAGGGGTGACCAGGATCGGAGATGTTACCCCGAGAACACGAAAAAT